>OMKL01073163.1:7529-24612 GCA_900302295.1 Parasudis fraserbrunneri | reverse complement strand
TCAATTTCTGGACCTACAAATTTCCCTATGGATTTATTCCCAAATATATCTGGCCAGGGGGCCATATACAATAAGGTATACCAGCTAATCCTGGAGTTCAGTACATACAGCAAAAACCACAGCAGTAGAAGACACAAAGTATGTGTACATACCACACCATCCTCTCTACACCACCTAAACTAACATGAATACATGCCACACTACTTTTGCTTGGGTTACACTCCACACAACTGCCTACAACCATCTTTTTGAAACACAGCAAACAAAGCAATAACCAATATCTGCTTTGTACAGCTATTGTACCCAACGATTTGTCTCCATATAGACCTAGGAAGTGCGGTTCCACCTGTGATTTTCCCCATTGTAGCCACACATTGCAAATCACAACTTAAAGTATTACAGCCAAACCGTATTGTGGACATTCATAATCTCTGACATATATGGATAATTCATTCTTATACTGTTGTACTGTTACAGCCAATACAAAAAACTGTTTACCTTCATCTCTGAGAAACTCTGTTTTACGTCAGCATCTTTAATAATTTCCATGGTAACTACTCCTGTACCCATAACACCTCACCAATCTTGAAGCACTCACTAGAGCACAACTACTTCAAGGTTTTTATCCCTTGTCATTCTCATTGTTACCACAACATTGGCTGCCATCTTTGCTTTCATTGAAGCCATCAATAACACATACAAAACATGAAAATTACAGCATTTAATAACACTATAAAAAAAAACAACTAATCACAACTATATCATTCAAAAAGTGTATTCTGTCTGTTTCTGACTATTTTACTTGCATAACATCATTCCCACAGCTCCACAACATTTGCTACAAACTAATCTTTACATGGCAACACATTATGGACACTATAGTAGTTAGCATGGAAACAAGTACTGAATTACATTGGGTACACAATCTTGTACCCATGACCTTTTACTCATGTTTCGCAAATGTCAAACTGCAGCTCTCATTAAATTCTGCTCAACTCTGCTCCCATCAAATGTCTAACAAATTGATGAAGTCAAACTTTAGAAACCCGCTACCATACAAATTCCTATAATAACACCCACAGGCAACAATTCACCTGAAACCAGACAGGTCTCATGTGACTCCCCAGGTCTACAGCCTATCTACTCAGATTACGCCTTCACAACATTCTCTTCACAACATACACACACTACACCCACAACCTGCCATGCACCTCCCGTTTCATACCCACAACCCCCCAATACACCCTGCAGAGATATGCACTCCACTGAGTGCACTCTTCTAGTTCTCAGGTGTTGTGAGGAGAAAAGGTTGAGAACCACAGCATTTATGGAGGAAATTCACACAAGGTTATGGTTAAGGTGGCAGTATACTGAAAACGAATGCAGACTTGCCCAAAATAGAAACACAGTCTAATACATTGCCAACAATAAACAGCCTATATGACCACACGTTGCCATGGGAGCTGGTATGTGGCGCATTCGACTAGTTTGGCTAGCAAGCCAGTGTGCACTGCAGTGGCTGAAGCCAATGCAGAGCTTCGTATTCTCTGCAAATGTGTCATTTTGTTCTTACAATCCTGCAGAAGTTTGTTTATGCAACTACAGTAGTACAGTATATTGTTGCCCTTAGAGAGGTGAGGCCTATGTGATTGACAGCTGTCACGTACTGCCCTCCACAGAGGAGTTGCACAGCCTGCTAAAGGCCCTGGTGCTGTTCCAGTTTGATGTGAAAGCAGGGAAGCTGCAACTGGCCTATGAGGAAGTTCTCCAGCTGGTGGAGGCAGCCATTCCTGAGGTGTGGCAGGAGGGTCTTCAGCAGAACCAAACACCGGTGAGAAATCATGCTCATACTTAAAAGACCCAATCCAGATTTCTTTTTTTCCCTCTCCATATAAATGTGGGTTATATTCACATACATTCTTGAAGAGTTTGGAACATAAGCCATTTGGAACCCATTGTAAATTGGATGTAGGCCTGTTTTACACAAGTGTTTACAAGAATTACCAACATAAACATGTTATCTCCCCAACACGACTCAACCATATTCTGTGATTTTAATAATACAAAGCACATTCAAGAAACAAAGACCCTTGACAGAAAATGAAACAAGTAACATTTCAAAGGAGATGAACGGCAATTGTCACATTACCTATATCATGACAAAAAATAATTTGCCTATTAAGTTACAGTCAACAGGGAACTGACATTTGTAGGATTTGTTTCCTCCATCCTTCTGCATTTCCGTTTGCCACCTGTTTTAAGGGGTAGTTGCATTTCATAAGTCAGCTTCGATGCACACGCACTGTCAGAGGCTTCTATCGTCCACCCCCCCTTCCTCACTAATCGGTTTTGGATGCCCTTCAGTATGGTGAATGCGCAAATGGAGGCAGAGTGGATAGGGCGAGGGTGGAGTCGGTGGAATGAGATTGAGCCAGGGAGTGCACACTCTAGCCTAATCTACTCCACAATGCAAGTAAAATACATTGCAAAATGCATCTAGAGACTGTGGTGATGAACAAATGCATGACAAAATGGTTAGGGGAAGTAATCATAAGTACTTATCGCTCACTGGATTCTTCAATAACGTTGAATGGTGATCTATTTTGTGAAGAAAAAAATGAAAATGGGAAAGTAACAACAGCTTTGCTGACAGACAACGTTGACCCGTCGGCACCTTCGGAATGAGAACACCGCTAAGATAGATCCATCAGTAAAGACAGCAGTCGGCGTGGCCTATAGATGGTACTTCAGACTTATTCAGGTGGACAGACAGTTCACTGCAACATGCATACAACTGTCCGTTTTGCTTATTAACATGGAAAAAGAATCCATGCGCAGAACACGTCATCCTTGACCACAGATGTTAATATTGCGAATTGATAGAGATGAATATATTGATTCTATATTGGCTTCTGTGCATTTCCATTGCATCTTGTGTGCCATCAGTCAATGTGTATGAGCAGTCATTCTTTATCCATGTTTATATGACTTTCATTGTTCATTTAGTTGAGTGTTTATGCCAGTATGAGAGAGTGCACAATCTACCATCAGTTTAGCCTTTTTTATTTATTTATTTATTTATTTATTTATTTATTTTTTAAATGTGAAGCACCTCGTAGGCAGTGTCACAAACTCATTCTTTTATTTCCTTTTCACAGCAGAATAAGAAAATGACTGTTACCGCGGTACGAAAAAGTAGTTGGAGATGAAAATGTAAAAGTTACCACTTGAATAAGCTGTATTTCTGCTCTACAGGTCACCGGTCCCAATTCTACCGCAAACAGCATCATGGCTTCATTTCAACAGCAGAGGCCAATAGCATCTCAACAAGGTCAGTATGTGTACTGTTATAGGTAGAATTACGACTGGGAGGTGTACCGAATATTAAGGTTTACTGTCATGGATCCATACAAAGGTATGGATTTTTACTATACCGTTGTCAGCGACATATACAAATTGTAAAATTATACATGTACATCGTTGATCTAAAAAAAATTCCTTGCAGCAGTATTATTACGATTTTGGGATGAAAATATGATTAAAATATAAAATTTTCAATGAAAAAGCACCATGACAATTATATTACAAAAAAAAGACATAAAATAGATGTGAAATCACACAGTACTTTGCGCTGGAAAAACCTAATGCCATCAATTATCGTGTTATATAACCAAACATAAGACAAATATTGTTACGTTATATTTTCACCATATCGCCCAGCCCTAGGAAGAATCTTCATTTTTGAATGTAAAGGAAAATGTTTTTTGATTTACAGAAGCTGTAACTTGCATACATAACATACGTTATCTTTATTTTGTAGATTCAGAGAACATCACACCACCAAGGATGCGAAACGGTGTCAAGTGGAAGCTTACTATTCTCAAGTAGATTTTTTTTTTACTATTTCTTCTTTCTTTCTTTTTTTTACTGTAAAATAAAATGCTGATCATGTATTAATAAAGGTAAATTCAAAGGATTTCTTGTAGCCCTTGTCTTCATTTAATTGCAGCATACAAACACTATAATGGAAATAGATATACTGTTGTACATTTTAAAGTGAACAAGGACACCAAGTGTCATAGATGCGAATCATTCATCGTACCTTCCAGGCTCTTTGATAGAACACAAAGTGTCACGCATGTGAGCCACCACTAGGGGCACAGCGGCTAACTGAGTGAATGAATGAGTGATAGACTGAGTGAGTGTAATCGCAGGTCTGCTATACATGTACAAATATTGGTGCATATGATTGTGCTGCTACAGTGTTTAGGATAAATGTTTTGCGATTAAGGGATGGGAATCAACAGAGAGAGCACCCGATATGATATCATGATACTTGGGCCACAATGCAGTAATATTGAGATTCTTAGATGTCTGTGATACCTTAGGTATAGTGATTTGATACTGCAATATATTGCTACTGGTATCTATCACTGTTACTTTCGTTTGAATACAGTAAAAAGCTGAAATAATTAAAAAGAATTAAAAAAAAAAAAACATTCAAAATCAACTACCAGTGTACTTCAGAGTAAAACCCACAAATTAATTTCTAGATGAAATTCAAGGCCTCACAGACATTCAAGCAGTCAATTGAAGTTTTATTTTTTTATTTTTTTATTTTATTTTATTTTTTTATTTTTTTTAACATAATTTGACTGATCATTGTAGGGTCTTTCATTGAAAGCCTTGAAAAAGATTATCATTAAGCCATTTTTCTTTTCATTGCAAACCTTTATGTAAACTCAAAAGACACTGAGGTTTCCCTCATTTTCAGCAACGTTGAGCTTAGAACTGTTAGACATTTGTTTGAGATATCTAATTGACTTCTGACGGACTTAAATTAACTCCTTGTACTCTGCGTTGTGTTACTTGAATAATGGATAAAGTCCAAGGTTTTGTTCAGAAGTATCAGTGTCGGATTTTCACAGAAGATGCACACACTGGGATTTGGCTTGCAGTAGACATGTTTATTTCACATAAACGAATAACAGAAGTAAGGAAATTGACAGAACAGATTTCTTCAATAAGATTTGACTAGACTTGACAAATCAGACGTCTTACTCTGCCTACGGTTCAGCGCAAATACCAGAGACTTCAAGGATTTGTCATTCTCTTAAAGGCTGAGCTGGTCAGCAGCTCCTCCGTTATCATTCAGCCAGTAAAGGGACCTCACTCTCAGGTCGTATTGACCTCTTCATCTCCAACCTTGCAAGTACACTCTGTTCTGCACCATGTTTGTAATTGGAGGCGCCTTCTTGGGGGCCTTGAGAAGCATCTGTGGAGAGTCTAATCAGTTCAGACAACACACAGTCTCTTCACTAAATTAATATAACCTTCACACAGAATGACCATTAAAATGGATACTTAAACCCATGTTGATTATACTCCAACCCCAATTAATAATTAATAAAGAAATAACCCCAAATCCTACACAACAATTAAAAAACATACAACACAGGACAAAAAATAAGATTAAAAACAATGGAGATCATCTAAAAACAGTTACAAATCGATAAACAATAGTCATTAATCAAAACCTTAAACTCGGATAATGGAATAAACTAAATATTTAATGTAAGTCAGAGGGTATTCCAAGATTCCAGAGCATTAAAGGAAAAGCAGTTTTACCAAGCTCAAGTCTGTTCGGGGGACCTTAAGTACCATCCAATCATTTGACTGAGTTTCTAACAACAATGTATTGTAAGGAGGTAGCTTACCAATAAGCACTTTGAAGATAAACAAATACCAATGTTTTTTTCACCTCTCTGTAAGAGAAGGCCAATCAACCTTATATAGCACACAATGATGAGTATCATATCTATCACCAGTAATTAATCTGAGGGCAGAGTGATAGACCAAGTCGAGGTGTTTGAGAGTTGAAGCTGCAGCATGCCTATATAAATTACATCACCATAATCCAAATTTATAAGAAAACTGCCCCAACAATCCTTTTCCTACAAATCAAAGGAAAGCTGTAGAAAGTGATCCAACATCCAACATTTAGTTTTTTTGTTGTTTTTTTTGTCATCAATTAACTTGTGAGCCAAAGCGGAAGTGTATTAACTTTCATACTCAAGATTTTACAATGTAATACACAGTAGAATGACTTCTATGTATTTTCGATTTGTCTGCAATTCCTTGGTGTTGTGGCTCATTCCAAAGACATTGTGTACGTACTCAGATTTGATTAATAGTCATTATATTATCTATTGTAACTCACCAGTTACAAGAAACTAGGAGAGCATACATTCCTTATTAGTCGCTGATTCATTAAATCCATTGCATGCTGGCACCCCATTTATTGATTTGATGGATTGTAATCACATTTCATCAGTTGATCTAGTAATCATGTAGTGATTTATAGTGGCCTGTAGGTGGCATCAGTGTTACTGGCTGATGTCCCAGGTGAATGTCAGTGGTAGGTCCTTCATCTTGTCCTCGTAGACCTGGTTGAAGAGCTCATTCTGGGCCACTGAGAAGTGGTTCTTCCAGTCTCCTATGGTACCTGTACAGATTCACAGTCATTACAATTGGCCATTTTCCACTCCTATTAGAAAACGATATTAGCAATTTTGGCCTAAAATGAAATCCACCATTTTTTTTTTTACTAACTTTTAAAACTCCTCTCTTACCTTTCCGCATGGTAGGTCCCCTGTAAAGATGGGCTTCCGTCAGCTCTCTATAGTTTGCCTTGGCATCAAGCTTCATGTTTTTAAAAATGGACTTTTCCACAACGTGGTCAACAGCCTCATCTGACAAGTCCTTTTCCAGAAACTTCGATATCTTCACCACCTCCCTTCTCAGGTCCTGTCAGAGTATATAAGATGTATGTCCTTGAAATGAAAAGATATCTGTGATCTATGTCAAAACTGTTCAGGAAATGTAAAGAAAACTTTGCAGAAACAATATAATCTGAAATTGAATTGGATGTGCAGTGCTAAATTATAACAACAACCACCACTCTGTAAAAAACAAAACAAAAGAAAAAGGCCACAACCTTTATCATGTCCTCATACATCAGGAAGAGGACGTCAAACTGGTTTCTTGCTGCATGCCACTCATGTATGTGTTCAAACCAGGATCCCATATAAGCTGTGGAAACATTAACTGACACCTTTAATCAAATTCATTGCAGGACTGATGATATTATGTAAATGTAGAATTCTGGAGTGATATTGCAGTGTTATTATTTGGACCTATCTATACTCTATCCATCTATAGATGTTATAATCGAAACCAGTGGTGATTTATATTCAAATTATAAACCACTATTATAGCCAATTGGCCTTTTTTTCTTAAACCCACCTTTTCCATCCAGGTACTGTTCAAAGAAGTCCTCAAAACTCACTGGGGACTCCAGCTTTGGCCATGTGGAACTGAAGTTGTAAAGGGACACCAGGTTGTCCTTTGGGTTCCTCATCACATACACAACCTGAACAATAGAGTACATAAATGTAACCAGTTTTGAAGCCTGGTCCCCAAAAAGTAGGACACACAAACTTCTTGTGAGTGAATTTAGAACATTTTTGTTAATGGTGTCTTAAAGAACCAGTACGATGATGTTATTTGAGTCAGAAAAAGCTAAAAGGAGCGTTGTTTTTTCAGCTTCATATGTATCATTTGATTTGGGATCACTGTTTTAGTGCAACCTCTCTGAGCACAGCCAACTCTCAGTATGTTGAAGGGGCAACGCCTGTGTGTGGCCCTCTGTTCATTGAAAGGAGATGTCAAGTTAGTGTCCTGATACATGAAGCTTTCAAATGTAAAAAAATTCATGGGACCAGTGTGATCAGTTGCTATGGGAGATTAAGATTGGTATAAAGTATACCTTGACTCTCTTGGTCCTCACCCCAGGGGGCAACATGTTTGGTGGGAGGTGGGAGGTGAAAAGTCGAGGGGCAGGTCTCTGGCATTCAAGGTATTCAGTTTGGCACTCCAGGAAAGGAGCTCTGACCCTGTTGGTGAAGTCCTCCACCTGACCAGGGTTGACTGAGTCCATGATCTGAATAATGATCTGCTGACACCATGTCGTACCTGAAAAGATCCAACACTGTTAAATTAGGAAATTCCCTTTGAGCTTCTCTGATTGGTTAGAAGAGGCTTAGACTGGAATATCTCTGCACTGCTGCTACATATTACTACAAAAAAGCATACACGTTGTAGCTTTAACAATCCTTAAAAGCCCCATTAAATAAAACAACTGAACAATTAAATAAACAGTGATTTGAATGATTGGATGAATGAATGATTGAATACCAAAACACCAGGGCAAACTCCTTTTGGGGACATTTTTTTATTTTTATTTTTTTACCTGATGTTGATTGTTCAATATTTCAATAGCACAACTGTTTTATATCATCTATCTATTTGTAACCTACAAATCTTTAATCAGGTAATATCTTCAATAACAATATACATTGAGTTTATTTTTAAACCAGCAATCATTTCTTATGGGTAGGTGTCAAAAGCCATTAAATGTCTTATTTTTGAATGGCACTCTTAAGTTACCTTTCACAATTGTTTCACTGGGTACAATATTGTGCCAAACAGAAAGACTTTGAAAAGCCAGCAGTATAGTCTCACACAACATGCAGTATCCTCTGTAAATGTTGTATGTAGCAAGTATCAAATAGCCCTTTTACTTTTATGAATGCTTATCTTACCTGACCTAGGGTATGTGGCGATTACTATATCGGTATCATGGATCTCAAAGTTCTGGAGGGAGTTGAGGCTCTCCATAGTAGTAGTATCATCCTTCACTGGGAAGTTTTTCCCTTTGTATCTATACAGGTAGGGGCTCAACATATCCATAGTACCTGGAGAGATTCTGAACAGTTGAGTGTACATGAGTGTATTTATCATCTGTTTAAACAAGTCCAGCTGGAAAATCATGAAGTAAAAACACACCCACATTTAAAGATAATTAAATATTGTAACCCTAGTTATATGAATGCAAGCATAGCATCTTGCTTCACCTCCTGGACCTTCCAGGTGCATATGCATTCACACTTGACAGAATTTGGCAAGCACTTGGAGAATTATATTTTAACGTCTTCTGAAGTTTTAATAGATTTGTGATAGTACATGTATAAACAACTATTATCATTGTTTATTAGACAAACATTACAACATAACAGTTTATTAAGTGTATTCTACTTGGAGAGTTTGTTTTACCCTTAAGGATTATTGTGGTGGCCGCTCAATAGGGGGCGCTAGGGTACTTTCTTGGCTTGCAGAATTATCTTTTAAATTGACAAACATGACCAATTAAACAAAAGAAATGAATGAACAATGTCATCCTATTGGTGTAGTTTGGCTAATTTGAGTTGTCATTCAAAAGTGGATCCCCAAGAGGCTAGAGTGAAGTAGCTAGCTTGCGTAGCTAGCTGTAGTGATCAATAAAAAATATGTAAGTGTGCTTCTTGTTTGGAGTGCTACGGAGCCCCCCTGGGATCAGCTGAGAAAAAAAAAAAAAGATCCATCTGTAAATCTGTTTATAAACCATGTTCTCAGATTCATAATCTGTGCCCTCAAATTATGAATCCATGCCCACGGATTTGTAAACTGTGCCTTTGGATTTGCAATCCATGCGCTCAAACAACTTTTTTCTACAGAGATCATGGACCTTCATGCATGGAGCATTTTGACAGCAACTGCATCTGCCAAGTAAGTACAATTTATCTAGATTTAAGGCTATATCGTTGTGTCGTGTTGTGTTTCACAGCTTTTATTGTGTAACGTTGTATTTATTGTGCTTTTCACTCCAAAACCAACTGTTCAATTTGAGGCTAGCAGCTAACGTTAGCTTCCCTGGCTTACTTGTTAGCCAAACTTTGTGGTGTCACAACAATGTGAGAGACTTCCAGTCTGCTTTTCCAGTTATTAAGCGTCAAACAGGGTGAAGACAGTTTTGAGTTTCCAATTACTCTTGGTGAGGTGACCAGATTTTCAAAACCCAAACCGGGACACTAGGTGCCATGTGTATGTCATGCACACGCAAATGCATATAGTATTGTGCCATGTATCGGTCAGCTCATATGGATCAATTATAGATTTTACATCTTGGGCCCTAAAGTGTAATGACTATAATTCAATCTGTCTAAAGGTCAGTCCTGCTCTCAATAGACAATCAGTGTCACAGTGTTAACATTCCTGTATAATTTGTTCATCATCCAAGTAATTATTTAACAGTTTTTAATAGCTTTAATAATCATTGCTTGAATGAAAAGGCTATGATCAGGGACAGACATGTAGGCATAAGAAAAGCAAATTACTTTTTGCATTGGATATGATCTTCCCTATTACTTTAATTCAGGACACATGCAACGTAATGCAACAAGTCTCACCACTCAAATGATCCTTTCTATTACTTTAATTCAGGACACATACAAAGTAATGCAAGATGCTATATTAGGCTGTTAAATAAGAGCAGCAGCAGCACTGACAATTATGTAATCCCAGACTAGACCTCTGACATTCCCTGTCAGATAATGGCCAAAATAATGTCTGGACAGCTAGGCCAATTCTAACCTCAGATTGCCTAAATGCTAAAATAGACTTGCGCCAGACCTATGCGCCAGTAGAATGAATCATAGACTGTCAATGCCATAATCTCTAGTGATGGCTAAATAATGTTAGTGAAGACTTGGCTTTAGTTTGTCTCACTGCTGTAGCAGCCAGCCATCACTCCATTCCAGTGCTTATTACTTGACTGAGTGAGTGGACAGGGGAAAGGTAAGGAGAGAGAATAGAAAACTAAAACTGATGGAACTCAGTTGATCAGAGGGCTTTAGTCATCATTTTCACAGAATCTTTAAGTAGCCCACAGGTGTACTGTCATGTGACATGACTACCCAATCAGAGGTCACCTGTCCCACCCGTGCTTTATTGACATTAATTCACAACGACTACAGTCTAGGTCCTAAATATTGACATACATGATACAATAATATGATACAAAAAATAATTAAAGCTACCTACAACGGCAGTAGTGACCCCAGCCATCAGGTAAAACACAATACATCATCATACTTAATTGAAGCTAGATACTTTGTTAAAGATACATAATATATACATATCTACACACAATGAGGCAAATGCCCTGACAGTGATGACTGAAACCATCAGGTGAATAAACCATCATTATCTTCATCATTATGGAGCTGGTACAGTACAGCTGTTGGTATATAAGATAAACAACAAAGGGGACAGAACACAGCCTTGAGGAGAGCCTGTGTAGGTGATTGTTTTGGCAGACCCATTTTCACCTGCTAAACTCTGACTTAGAAAGTCCAGCAGCCACAGAATCAAACCTCCATCTGAGGAAAACTCTGTTGCCAGTCTCTGAGCCAGAATATAAGGCTAGATCGTACTACAGGCGGAAGAGAAATCTACAAATAAAATTTTAATGTGTTCTCTTGATGCCGCACGACGCGAGTGGACAAGATGCAGCAGAGTTAGGATGATAAGCTGATAAGCAAATTGTAGGGGGTCCAGTAACTGCTGAGTCTGTGTGACTATATGTCTTTTGATTATTCTTTCAAAACATTTCATCACCAATGAAGTCAGTGCTATGGGGTGGTAGTCGTTGAGCTCAGAGAGTTCTTGGCGATGTGTATGATAGTTGAGGTTTTCCACAAAAGTGGTACAGTATGCTGGTCCAGAGAGGACTGAAAAATGGAAGTGAAAATAGGGGACGATTGTTCTGCACAATGTTTCAACATATTACCACAGACATTGTCTGGGCCTGGGCTCTTGCGTGTGGTGCTTTCTTGAAACAGTTTAACCCTTGTGTGGTGTTCGTGTTTTTGTTACTCACCCAATGTCCCAATGGACCCACAACCCGAACACCACACAAGGATTAAAAACATCTGCTGGTTTGATAGTGATATTACTGTATGAGTTGTCAGGGAAGACATAGCCTGTTAAACATCAGCACTGCTATTGCATTCAAAACGATACATTCTTTTTCACTATTAGCCATATCCTTATTATTAGAAAACGTCTTATATAGTAGGTACAACTATATCCATACAAAACTTTATATAATCTGAGATCACATTGGTTTGTTCATTCAAATCTGGGCATTCAAAACCTCCCATAAGGTACAGTCCATTCCAGGTTTGAATAGTTCTGACCTGGGGCTTCTCCCTCTCCAGAAGCCTCTGATATACATGTGGAAGGGAAGGTAACAGGTAGTCTAGCACTAGGACCCAGGCAAGGGACAGGAAGCTCACCTGGGCCTTTCTTCCTGCATGACTTCCTGACATACCTGAGAGGGCAGCTGAGGCCAGCCTTTGTTTGGTGTTTGATCTGGTAGGCTCCCTTTTTGAAAATATGTTTAAAAGCATGATTTAAATGGTGAAACTGTGGAACCATGACATATTTCCTTTGTTTTGTTGATTTGTTAAATAATTATTTGAAATGTGTTATTTGTTAGATTCTTCATGTTTGGTAAGGGACTAAAAGGAGTGATTGCTTAGGCACATCAGCCAAGAGACAAGCTACTGTATGCTCAAGCATAACTGAGATGTTTTAATAGGTTTTTAGTCTCTTCAATATAATATTAACATGGTTCTTTATATAGATTCCAATCACCTGCATGTCTCTGACTGGGGGAGGGGACTGTGTTCCATTCTAGCAAGTTATATCATTTACTTTTACATTGCATACGTTTTGTTAAATGTTTCATGTAAAAGTTTTTATTTGCATATTAATGTGCTTCTGTTTCTTTTTAGTTTTAAACAAAGACACTCCATGAGGAGCCAACCACTGTTTTTCCCAGATTTATTAGATTTTAGTGTGCCTTTAACTAATCAGTTGGATGGGCCATTTTCTTTGTTTTATTTTTCCTGTGGGGCTTTCTGCTGTGTTAAAGGGGGGACTGAGTGGTAGAGTATGCATGTGTGCATTATTGTGTGGTTTGAGTCACCTTTGCTTGCTGTGAGTAGGTAAGTTTGAGTGCTGTCGGAACAGTTTTGATTCCGTTCAAATTGGTTTGTGTGTAGTGGTGGTTTATTCATAATTTGCCCATACATTTTGTGACAATTTAATCTTTATGTATAACTCCACACTAGTCTTCCTGATGGTGCAGTCAAGTCCCACAGTGTTTATTTCCTTGGTTATTTATTGTTGATTTGATAACTACCTTTACTCCCTCTCTCCTTTATTATGGCCAGCATTAAGGCCTTCTATTGAACCGGCCTTGCTGCCACATAGTTGGATGAAGTCTTTTACTTAATGCATTGTCAATAAAATCTATATTTTTGGTATAGCAGTCTCTGGTTCCAGTTTTTTCTGGATCTTGCGTATTGAGTATCGCCTGGTCATATACGGATCAGAGGTAAACCATATTGTGGTGAGATGCTCCCAGGGGAGGCAAGGGAGAGCCGTCTTTTAGGTAACTTTTACAGTGCCACAACACATGTCCAGAGTCCTGGAGTGAAAGCAATGTTGTCACATCAGATTCTGCATCTTGGAAAACTCAGTTGAGAAATTATGCCGGAGTTGCCTAATTGGACTTCCAAAGTGAAGGGCCATTGCATTTCTCCTAGTAAGAAGTAGGAATTTCCAACGTTCTGACAATTCTTGAACACAGCATGAGATATCACCATACCTATGGACTAATCACTTTCTGTGGGAATCAAACAACCACTAAGGAAGCAACATAAATCAAGAGTATCCAACATTCTAGCATGCAGGTAATAAGGACTTTGTTCAGGCCACACGTGTGACAAGAGCAGGTAAATCATTTGAGCCTGCAGAAAACAACTGAATGTCTATCAGCAAGCAGGATCATAGTTTTACTTCTGGACATGCATGAATCCTTTCAGTGGCATGAATAGACCACACGGTGGCCTTCTAAGTCCAGCTTTCACAACAATAAAAGGTCAGCCAGAAAAATACCACTTTCACATTTTCTAAGCATAAGGCACATATGGGTTTCTTTATTTTGTTTCTAGGACATCTCCTTTGGTATACTTCTAAACAACTCTTTTTATAATTCTTTTTTCCCACAAAGCGTGAATGTGGACCCTGCTCACACACAGAAAAACACACACACACACACACACACAATCCCCCAGCCCCTGTAACCATGTGTATTTTCAAGGTAGCTCAGGCTATTCATATAACATATGTGTTTTGGTGGGTGCTTTTGAATCAACACTTAACAGTACCATGAATGGATATAATTTTAGTATGGGTCGTCACAGTGGGAATTGGACCCTTAACGTTGGTGATATGAGTGTCATGCGCTACCCATTTTACAGGAAATGGGATCCCCAGTTAACATTTGTATTACTGTTTTTTTACCACGCATAGTAGAATGACCAAAATAATCCTGGATATGTCACAACTGAAGCTCCCTCAAGTTGTGAGTCCATTGGAAAGAAATTGTTCCTGCTCAGACACCAAAACAAATAATGATACAATTAATTTTATTTGTCATCTTTAGAACCTAGGGATTAAAATTCTAGTTTATTTTTGGTTGTTTTGTTTTCTAACAAGCTTATAAACAGGTTTCTTGTTTACCAAAATCGCTTGGTCTGAGCCATCCTTAGATTTTTGGGGGCCCTAGACAAAAACAAATTTGACGTTTGGTTGAAATTATATTTGACATGATTGGCTGACCTATGGCCTATGACCAATTAAATAACAGAGGGGTCTTGATTAAATAATTGCGCTACTAATTTGGCAGTCATATTGAAATTTTGATTGGTAGAGGGCCCTATTAAAGAAGGGCCTTAAGCACAGTGCCTGATCTGTCTAGTGGACAGGACAGCCCTGTGATAGGTGAGCACACAGCCAGGGGGTCATTTAACAGTGTTGATAGTTATCTAGTGCAGGATGGTGATCAGTATGAGCAAGTTTTCTTTAGTAAATGTTGTTGTTGGAATATCGGGTGCGTTCCTTTAAGAGGAACACATTGTGGAAGTCTTGCACTTCTTTTCTGCACCAATTGCCTTAATAATTAGCAATGATGAGCAATTACCAAACCCTTCCTTTGTTCCAGACCACAACACAATAAATCTTGTTTGTCTAATGTCCGCCTTGGCTTTCTGCCCCCTCGTTGGGCACACATCTCTGTTATAAAGTTGCAGAGAAACCCATCTATAAAACAGTATGATATATAAAATAATGAATTGTAGTTGTAATAAATTAAATCGATCTATCAGCCAGTCAATCAATCAATCAATCAATGGCTTACCACTAGCCTTTTGATGGCATACGGTCAGTGTTGTTGGCAGATGTCCCAGGTGAATATCAGTGGTACTGTAAGTCCTTCATCTTGTCCCCGTAGACCTGGTTGAAGAGCTCATAATGGGCCACTGAGAAGTTGTACTTCCAGTCCTATGGTATCTGTATGGATTCATACTCAGTACAAACAGGATTACAATTTTCCACTCCTAACTTTATCAGAAAAAAGTTAATAGTATCCTCTTCTTAGGCCTAAAATTTAAATCCACAATTTTCTGACTACTGAAAACTCCTTTCTTACCGTTCCGCATAGAAGATCCCCTGTAAAGATGGGTTTCCTTCAATTCTTTATAGTTTGCCTTGGAATCAACCTTCATGTTTAAAAAATAAACCAAAAAAAACTCAATTCTGGTCTGTTAAGTCCTTTCCCAGAAAACAGCATATATTTAGAACTTCTCCTCTCAAGAGTTTAGTATCATTAATGAAATTCAAATGTTAATATATTATCCACAGAGGTTGTTCACCAAATAGTGCAGAATCACCATGCAGCATGATCCCAATAAAACTTTACAAATAAAGAGAATACATAGGGCAAAACATACAGCAAGCAAATGAAATGAAATAAAAATAAATGTATTAACTCATAAAACAACCATATTAAAAACATCAATGTTAAAGGGATGTTAAAAATATGACAAGGATATTGGATTTGCTGGAAGAGAAGTGGTAGAGGGACATCAGGCTGTCCTCATTACACACACCTGAACAATAGAAGTGAAAGAAAAGAGAAGGCCTGTTCCCAGCACATGCATGAGGACACAGAAACATCTTGCATGTCCAATCAAGAGCAGATTTGGAGTGAATGTGGCTTGTTCTATAATTTTTTCAAATTCACATTGACCCTCAAGTACATTTGAGATTTTTACACTATTTATTCACTATTGAGATTAATCGTCCCTCAGATCTACATCAGCCTGCCTTCTCTCCACTCCCAAGTCCAACCTTTGCAGTTTTGGGGACAGAGCCTTCTCCAGGGCAGCTCCCAGGCTCTGGAACTCTCTCCCCAAGACATTAGAGACTCAGAGTCTCTCTCAGTTTTCCAATCCCGCCTCAAGACCCATCTCTTCTCCGTTGCCTTCTCTTATCCCCCCATCCATCCTTGTGTATTTGTGTCTGTTGTTTGTAATTGGACAGAAAACTTACCAACGTGTTCTGTGTCTCAAGAGGTACCCTGAGAAACTCAAACTGCTAGTGAATTGCAGACACTATTTCCTCAACAATTTCATCAACTTGTATGGACCAACTACAGTTAAAAATTGTTGAGGAAATAGCATCTGCAGTTCACTACAGATCTGCTCTCTGGTGGAGTGTCTTGGGGGGAGATGCGGCGATCTCTCGAGACACAGATCACCTTGGTGAGTTTTATGTCTGATTATCACATGTCCTCCTCACAACAGAGCGATAGGAATGAGGTGATAACTGGGCAAAGTAATCACAGATCAGCTTCTCTGATAAGTCTTCATGTACAGACACACATTTAGCCTAGAGGGAACTAACAATTTGTGTCCAGCATCGGCTCTGAGGCAACATGGTCATCCTCACTTTCAACCTCAGGGTTCTCAGGTTCCTCATCTTCTTTGATGTTATTTTTTGGAGCTGCTGGTTGCCGTGGTGATGACCTTTGGGACTTGACCTTGAACACATCCCACCTCTCAGGAACCAGCCCCTTGTTAAACAGGAGTGAAGCCAGGTAGGAGAACATCAGAATGGAGACCAGTGAGGAGAGCATGCAGATGGTCCTGATGGGAGAGCGTTGGACGTAAACGCCGTCCTCCAGGACACAGCCTGGGAAGCAGAGGATTATGGGTATTCCTAGTGTTGGGTC
>OMKL01073086.1:6459-19339 GCA_900302295.1 Parasudis fraserbrunneri | reverse complement strand
AATTTGAAAATTAAAAGTTTGGCCTGATGGTGGTGCTAGAGGAAAGGTCATGGGGTAACCAAAATCAATAGGCATCTTCTTCTAGGGGTCATGAATGTGCAGAGCAAATTAGAAAAGATTAGAATGAAAAGCATTTGAGATACACCAATTTTAAAATAGAACGTTTGGCCTGATGGTGGTGCTAGAGGAAAGGGCATGGGGTAACCAAAATCAATAGGCTTCTTCTTCTAGGGGTCATGAATGTGCAGAGCAAATTTTAAAAGATTTGAATGAAAGGTATTGGTGTTATCATGTCCACAAGTAGGATATGAATGTTTGGCCTGATGGTTGCGCTAGAGAAAAGGTCATGGGGTCACCAAAATCAATATGCTTATTCCTCTAGGGGTCCTGAATGTGCACAGCAACTTTTAATTTGAATGAAAGCTATTCGAGTTATCACGTTCACATGATCACATGACGCAAAAAGCATATGACTGAAATATGAATGCAAATCGGAAAAAGCATTACAGTAACACATCACTTCCTGTTTAAAATGTGTTTCGGCTGAATTCAATTGGCTCTGGCAGTCATAATGTTTGGCCTATCAACTATCAAAATTACACATTTAAAACACTTTCATGCATGAATTATTAAAAAAGACTGAATAAAACATATTTTGAATGTTTCCACGCACCACCACCACCACCACCACCACTATCACCACCTTAACTGCTCTGTGAACATGACACCTGCATGCCGGTCCCCAGGGACAAAGAGCTGAACTACATTTTTATAGGCCAACAAACTTTCCTAGCTCATATGGTCTATCGTGCTTTCTATGCTCCTCTGAATCTGACCTCCATCTCTTCATACCCCTCTCCATCTCATACTTCTCTCAATAATTCAGCACAGAGCTTGCTTTTAGCAAACAGCGCAGTGTTTCTCCCCTGTGTCTGTTTTGTTGGGAGGCCACACACAAGCCTCAGAGGTATGTATGTCAGTGTTTTAGTACTGGAGATGTTGGGCCTGGCCAGTGGGTCAAGAGCAGGAGTGGCCATTAAAATTCATAAGGTTTTGCTTTAACTCCAATTTATGTCAGTGGAGAGGAGAGGAGATGACATGCAGACCCAGGGCCAGCAGTAACAACACGCCCCGGGCCAAGGTAGGGCCACTGTCATCTCATTAGAGTCCCAGGGGTACAGCTGAGGTTTTTTTAGTTTTTTTTTAATGTCTGGACAGGCACTAGCAGACCTGCCCTGCAATGTACCTAAAATAAAACATTATATTGTACAAAACTGAACATTTCCAGGGTTTTTAGGACTGTTTTTTTTTTTTTTTTTTTTTTGAACTGTTCATGTTTGCCTTTTATTTGCTTGTTTGTTTTGTTCTGTGAACCATGTTTAGAGCTTTGTTTAAAAAAAAAAAAAAAAAAAAAAGAAGAAAAAAAGCTATACAAATAAAGTTTTACTTATTCACTGTTGATGTTCAAGGCACTGGTACAGCTGAGCTTGGTTTTGCACCGCTTAGCAAAGCTCTGTCACCAAGCCAGCTGTATATTCCCCTGTAAAGAATGGAAGCAGCTCCATGGCAACAGAATAAAGTAGTTTGTTTTCCAAGTGCAACCAAATAACCTGCACAAACCAGTATGGATTGGAGAGGAAAATGTACCTTCACTCTAATTCAGCTTAGAACCATAAAAGAGATTTTCCTATTTGATTGCTAGAATTAAAAGAAGAGGATGGGTCAGTGTCATCATAAAAATGCTCGAAAATGGCTTCCCCTGCCTGTTGCATTGTAAGCATAAAATTATCTCCCAGTGCTGAACAACTTCTGTGAGAGTGGTGGAGCTGTGACCCATCCTCTTAATTATTATTCTAGTTTGACTGCATTTAATTGTCTCCTACTGCCCTAACATTTAAAACTAACTGCTCATGCTTTGAATGAATATTTATTTTGTGATCCATTGTTTTTGTTTTTTAACATATGTTATGTTAATTGTTTTTGTGTTGTTGTTGTTGTTGTTGTTGTTGTTGTTGTTGTCGTTGTTGTTGTTGTTGTTGTTGTTGTTGTTGTTGTTGTTGTTGTTGTTGTTGTTGCTGCTGCTGCTGCTTATTGTTGCTTACTGTTGTTCAGTTGTCTTTGTATTGTATTTCATGTTGCAGGACCCCCATGAAAACGAGATGCTACATCTCAAGGGGTTTATCCTGTGAAACAAATAAATAAATAATTTCCACATTAAAAAGCCTTTAAGCCTTAAAAAGCTCCACCTGAATTAAGAATTAAAATATGTTATTTCCATGTCCTAGGAAAGTTCAATCAATATTTGAGAACATGAGTTACTCTCTCCCAAAGCCAGAGAAGTTAATAGTCAATCCTGTGATGTCATCAGGTATAAAGTCTGGAGCTGCTCCATAGACTATGAATTACACTCTAATTTTGTTGACTCACAGAATGTTTGTCATGTCATCTCATCTGTAATCAGTCGCGTTGCTGTGTGGCTCAGGTCATTTTCTCGAGTTCAGATATAATGGTTACACCTTTTGAACACAGGAGGGCGATAGCATACTGCAGATTCGCTGCTCACAGCCTCTGTGTCTGGCGCAAGTTTCTTTTGTCTAGGGGACGGGTTGACCACGCCCCTAACTAATTTCATTGGTCACTTGGTCGGCCCAACTGCCAAACAGTCTTATGTATGCAGGTCAAGTATCTCAAGTTCGGTACTGCCCATTACACCACCATAGTGTAGAATAGTCAATGTGAGAGTGATGTGATTTCTGGCCAGAGCGCGGCCAGCTCATTTCACCATATAGCGAATATGGAAATACTTCACCTATTCATAGTATTCGATCGCAGACATCTTGGTCGCAAACAACAGGTGATTGTTATCAAATAGCAGGTGATTATCATTAAATTACAATTGTGGCCAATGAGCTGTGGCAATGCGCCATATTGTATGGAAAAACATGTCATGAGAATACTATGAATAAGTACAACCCCGCTTAGCTTACATAATGTTGTTGTAACTAAGAGATTCGCTGGAAGAAAAAAAATTGTGTTCATGTATAGATCACTACATTTATCAACTTCTAATACAAGTTTCACGTGAGCATTTCCTGGTTGATTACTAGGACTGGTAAATAGTCCTTGGTTGATAAGAAGACCTTGGTGGTCATGTCACTAAGAGATTCATGGGGGAACTCTTTTTTTCATGTCTTCAACGAGTGTGCCGTGAAGCAAGATCAAGTGTGCCGTGGAATTTTAGGACGGCCAATTTTTTTTTTTAATAAGGTTTCATAAAATAAATGAATACATTACATACATTTCAATTCAATATAAATATTTTTTCAGCACTCACTTATTCATAATTATTTGTACATATTTTTCTATAATGTGTCCTTCATTCACATTCTCACTTCAGTTTTGGGAACAGGGAGAATAATTATTTTGCTGCACATCAAATGTCAGGACTTGCATAACGAGCAGCAAAATCTTACAAACGACTCCATCTATTTTGTGATGCCAGAACGAACAGATTTCTTGCACAGAGGCCACCCTATCCAATTAACAAACAGGAGGGCAGTCCACATCAAGAGAAAAGACCTACAACTGTCAACAGACTATGAACATTATCTTGCGTATCGACTGTCTGGAGTTGTGCGGGAGGTATAAGCAGACACCTCTTTCATTTTAATGCATTGCAGTGAAGTATATAGATGGCATATTCAATGTCAGTAATTATTTTAATTTTCAGTTTTGTTCTATTCAATTGTTCATTGTTTAGTAGTTCTGCTTGGGCGGCACAGTGGCGCAGTGGTTAGCACTGTTGCCTCACAGCAAGAAGGTCCTGGGTTAAAAACCCCGGTGGGGGGGCCTTTCTGTGTGGAGTTTGCATGTCCTCCCCATGTTTGCATGGGTTTCCTCTGGGTCCTCCGGTTTCCCCCACACCATAATAAAGACATGTATGCTAGGTTGTTGTGTGTGTGTGTATACTCCTGCCATCACCCTTGACCAGAGGTACTGGCATTACAACTGGAGATGATCCCTGGGCGCCGCACTGCTCCTTAGGATGGGTCAAATGCAGAGAACACATTTCAGTTGCCTTGTGTAATTGACAAATAAAGTAACCTTTACCTTTAACATTTCTAGAAATGTGGTGTAGAGCAGTTGTAGGTGTTGACCAGCAGGTGGCAGTAATGTCACGGTTTCTGGCTGTTGCTCATACTGTAATGTGACGTGCTTCCTGTTAGTACTTGCAAGCTCCCGCCTGTGAAATACATTGCAGAGCAACACGAGTAAAACAGTGTTTAACACCATATTTTCCAGGTGAGGACAATAGGGTTGAATTTGCTAAACAAGTTAGTTAATAGTGTGTAGGGACTATTTGGTCTAAGTTTTGAGGTGTTTCCAAATGTTTATTGATGATGATAAAGTGCTAGCATATTGGCTAATTAGCATTACGAGTACTCGGTGAGAGAAGCCATGTTGTTTTAGCTACCATACTGAGTAGATTTTGAATGTTACATAGGTATAGAAACAACATGCTATGAGTGTTAAATGCTTGAGTAATGCTGTGGTATTTACTTGATCACAGACTATGACATTTTGTGACTTTATTTTGATATATGTTTATTATTTTGTTTGTATATTCTATTTTGTCCTGTTAGTGCTTGCAAGCTCCCACCTGTGAAATACATTGCAGAGCAACACGAGTAAAACAGTGTTTAACACCATAAAGGGCAACAGTTGTCAATACATTATGTCAGCTAACTTCACTTACGCCAGCTGATGCAAACAGTGCTGGCAAGTAAGTTGCAGAGGCTCTTGAAAGTGAAGTATCCATTCTACAGATAACCTTGCGCTGCAGATGAGGTGTGTTCAACAAGGCATTATGGTAGCAAATGTTGTGCATTTCTGTTTGTTTATGTTTGAGATTGAATGTTTGTAATCATTAGTAAATGGTAAGGAGAGGTAGTGCTTGGCAAACAAAAATACATCACACCTACTTGAGTCCCATATGACTGTCATGACAATTGTTTTACTGTTTGTTCAAGTTGTGCCTTTTTTCCGCTGTCCCTTTCATTATTGTTGTAGCTTGCTGCCTTTTTAAATAGCCTATCTGACATTAGCAGCGCCATCCATCAATGACCGCAAATAAAGGACAATACTTTCTTTTGCATGAATTAGCCTTACCAGTGCGGGACAGACGAGGAATTCATCCAGCGGGAAAGATAGATTTTGACAGCAAGTCAGTCTGCTCACATTAAGAAGGCTGCACCAAGTTTATGTTTAAAAAAAAAAAGATAGAAAGAAGATAGCCTAATTATTTTGATGATGGTGTAGCCTACACCATTAAATGCAAACAAATACATTTTGTTCTTCCTTTGATTATGAGAATAATTTGATTAATCTTCTAATGCTATCATATGCAGTAGTCCCATTATAGGCTATAGGCGAAAGCATACAGGCCCACCTACCTGCACATTATGTGACATCTCGGCATGCCCGAGCCTTCATGAACATTTATCTCCTGTCATTCAATCTCCAGCCGTTATTTATTCTGTGCACTGCCCTCCAGAAAGTTGTCCAATATCATATCATCCACAATGCTGCATTACAGGCATTCATATTAATTTCGCTGTAGCCTACTGGGAGGAAAAGAGCAGACAATTTTAGTAGTGACCTGCTGGTCATTTCCAAGCTCTGTGTCTTGAGTCGCGCATCCCCAAGATGCAACCAGATGCGCACTTTTGGATGCGGGTGGCTGTTGTGCAAAACTGTTTGTTAACTACATACTTGTTAAGCGGTTGGTCTGTATGCGTACTGTAGGAGAAATGTGAAGTAGTAAGGTCCTTTCTGCAGTAGTGTTTAATAGATAAATAAAAAGGTGTAGGCATAATAGGCTACCGCTCCCTCCTCAGCAGATGATGGCCACATAGTCCTGGGACCCCATTCGCAATGGAAGAAGCAGAGCATAAATCCACAACCCAAAATACAGTAACGTTAGGCCCACATAAGCTATTATGTTTTGTAAAGGCTATGGTCATTGTGTAAACTTGATAAAATTGTCACTGCAATTAAATTATTTAAAAGAATTACTTCAAACTGAATGAAATCGACCATTGGTTATCAAACTGAGTAGAATTGCCCATTTGGTAAAGAGGTAACATTTAAAGTAAACAGCGTTTACTGCAAAAATTAGCAGCAAACAATATAGTTGACCACACCTCAGTAACGTAATTCCCTCTCTCTCTCTCCCTCCCTCACTCAAGTTGTGATGTTAACGACACAGCTACGTTAATAAAGCTTTTTCAGTTTCTTCAGTTCACTAATTCTGTCCTGATATAGCCACATAATGCATCTCCTAGTATTTTTGTAAACTGCCAGCTGTCTGCTTGCCCACTCTATTTTGTAAGGACAGAGCTGTACACGTCTGTTGCCCAAGTTCACACCCCTCCTCTCAGTCTGTCACTTCTGGATTATGATTATTACAAGTGCTGGTGATATGAACATGCTACTTGTTTAATCCAGATAAGAGACAAATACTGACAGTATACTGCACTTGTTAATCAGATTACTTCCAGTCTATTACTTCCACATAGAAGTGCTGCTTGTGCTGTTCTTGGCATTGCATTGTTCTCTCATCTATGTTTCTGCAATCTCTGATTGTACATCAACAAGGCAGTTTTCTGTCATAGGCATTGATATCATCCCCAAATCACAACAAACATGGGCTTATCATTATTGTCCTAATTATTTTTGCTGTTCTTATTTAATCTGAACAATAATGTGTTGCACATTTGTCTTGCCAGC
The DNA here is from genome assembly GCA_900302295.1 of Parasudis fraserbrunneri. Taxonomy (NCBI): domain Eukaryota; kingdom Metazoa; phylum Chordata; class Actinopteri; order Aulopiformes; family Chlorophthalmidae; genus Parasudis; species Parasudis fraserbrunneri. The sequence goes on along the minus strand of OMKL01073086.1, from coordinate 12,550 downwards.
TCTTGTACTGATTCATATAAATAGGCCTACATACTGTATGTTTGACAAGTGATGTCATTGCTGCCTGTCAGATTTAATCATTTGTCAATGTACCATATAGGGGAAATATCTCTAATGACAATATAATCATGACATTTGAGACAATCTGCATTGTTTTAATTGTGTTCAGCTCCATACAACTGCCTACCACCATATTTTTCAAACACAGCAAACAAAGCATTAAACATTATCTGCTTTATATGAACATTGTGTCTGAAGATTTGTCTCCATATAGCCTGTCTACTCTAATTACACCTTGATAACATACTCTGCATATTATCTCCTTCATTCCACTACTCTCATGCAGACACGCTGGACACACAGCCTGCCCTGCAGTTCCTGTGTGTCACCCACATACCCCCTGGCACAGTGGGCGGATATATGTTTTCTGATTAACTATATTCATCACAGCCATATCAAACTTCCTCTGAACTCCTGAGTCAATTGTCTTGGCAATGCCTGTTGGGATTTTCCCTTGTCTTGCTCACATTTTACGAGCGACCGTCTCACTTTCTAACTCATGCGCCGGCAGCTAATAAACTCCATATGGGTGCGAGGCCAAGGTTAGTAGTAGCGAGGGTGGCTCGTTCAGCGAGCGAGCTCAGGCCACTATGACCAGACTTTGTTCTATGACTTCATACGGTTGCTGGCGCAGGGCGTACACGTGTTTGACTCAGCAGAAACGTCTTTTTGGTGGCTGAAGGCCAAGCGGTGTGCTCTCGCTCCTTCCCGCCCTGCACTGGACATTTGCTTGAGGCAGACTTTGGCTGCAGCTTGAGAAAACATCTCTGTGTGATTCTATCAGAGGGGAGAGTCATACCTAAAACTGACTAGTTTAGCTGAATTTAGAAAAAATGTTCCCCCTCAGCAGAGTGAGACCATACACGATGACTCATCAGAGGGTCTGTGTTGATTCCAACTGTATGTGCCGCACATGTGGCTGCAGACAGTGGCTCCAGGGACACCATGAGGCTGAATGAGTCATTCCCAGAATCACGAGGCAGGGTCTTTGTTTTACGGCGCTGAGAAAACTATGCGCAATATCATAGCCTGACAATCTGACCTACCGTGGGCTACACTGAGATACTTTCGTGACACCTACAATTCTGTGAGTGGAGGACACGAATGTGGTTTAAAACAGCCTGATAAGTTAACATACTTTCAGATACTTTCATGACACCTAACATTTTCCGGGAGAGTAAATTATGGTTAATAAGCATTAGGTGGCAGCAGCGTTAGAACCCATGAACATGTCCATAAGGTCAGTGCATCACATCCACTGAACAGGATAGCATGTCCTCAAGTCTCTTTTCTAAGTCCCTCACAAAGAGGAAGACCCATGTATTGGTTGACAGAGGTAGGCATTTGGCAAGTTCAAACCTGTAAGCATCTGAAGTATCTGTGCTGTTGCTATGCCAATATTAATCTATACTGTACCAATTAGTGGGTTCCAGTCCATTTAGCATGCTTTAAATAATATTCTCAACTGGCAGCACAGAAGTTAGAGGGGCTGTATAGCCAAACAAAAATGGACAATAAGGCGAAACCAGTCTACTTGAAGCAAAAATAGAGATATGGGGTGGGGGATTCTGTTACAGGATAAAGACATTTGCTGTATGATGTTTTGCTCTTCCTACCCACATTTATCGTTGCCTTTCTGGAGATATTTTTGCTTTTGTTTTTCTCTTAACAAACGTGAGACAGTTAATTCCATGTACCAGAAGTTAACCCACCCTCCAATCCAACCAACATCAATCATGCATTTGTAATAATGCATACTTATACACCCACACATACATGCACACACAAGTACTCACACACATTATGAACTATCTCTCTCAATACTCATCAACTAACTTTATCTTCTTCTGTTTCTTCTTCTTCTGTGTTTTGTTTAGAGCTGATTTTATTTATTGTTTGTTTGTTTGTATTTTTCTTGTTTCACTGTTGTGGTTTTTAATAAAATTCTCTCTAAAACACTCAGGAACCAATTCTGATGTGTTTGATGCCACATGACTACAAATGTTTTTTGACATCAGATATGAGCTAAGGGTGTCTTTCATGCCATCATTCCCGCCTCCTCCTGTTGAATCTATTAATTTTAACTTGAGTATGTGATATCTGAGAACTGGGAGGACCTTATAAACTATTATAAACCATCAGCATCAGAGCTCAAAACTAGACCATCAACCATGTCCTGGGCTATAACACATGAACCTATGGTGACTTGGACGAGGTGAGATTTTTTTGTCATTATTTTATCTGAAAGAATATCTGACTTGTGATATCATATGTACAATTTAAGATTTTACAGCTGGGTCATACAATCCCTTTGTGTTGTCATACCTAAATTTAGTTTGATTTATAGCTTTTAAGTATTATGATTCCTTATCAGTTGATGTAATTGAGACTGATGATAATAGCTTGTATTTTCTGTTTGCTATACTGTAATTAGGTCTATCATAGACTAAAAGAAATTCTTAGTCAACTAATTGATTTGTTGATTAATCAATTAGTTAATTTCCAACATGCAATCAGGCAGAGGGACTTTTTTACATCTAGTGCTTACCAGATATGTGCTCATAATTTTTCAAGTATTAACTCATTTAGTATGGAAATAAAAGATAAAAATAAACTAATTGACTAACAAAATCTTAGCCAACTAAGACCAAACTAACCGATTATTGACTAAGAAGGGGCAGCCCTGTAACCATGATAAACAACCCTTGCTCTATAATGGAAAATAAATCAAAAGCAAAATTACCTCACACGAGTGTCCAACCCTATCAGATTCCGGAGATGTCCTATTACCTTAAACTTAACTATTTGCTATGTGGGAGTTGTCAGGTGTGGCCCATGCTATACTTCGGAAGTGAGTCATCAATTATTCTGAAATTTACATTCCACGGTCCACCTGTGTGGTTCTAATATTTGCTTGACATTATAGAATTATGTTCTCCTTATCAATTTTCAGCTGCTGCTTTATAAAAGGTGATTACTTTTAAAGAATACCACTTATTTAAAAAAAAAAAATCTAGTATGTTATATGACCTAGGATCCTAGCCCAATCGATGTTTGCGAACATGGACTCTTTCTGAAAACATAAACCAAAACTCCATTTGGGATGTCTTACCAATGTACAGCATGGAGCTGCTTCATAGACAATGAATGGGAGACTATCAGACTGACTTTGTGTGCTTTTACATGTTTTTCTGAAACTTTACTTCCAAATAAGCCTTTTCTACAGCATCAGTCCTGAACCAGTGATACCCACTGTATAGACTAGTTTCCCAGGAAATTGCTCTTCCCTGGGGTTTCTTTTACATTTTATAGATCATGGATTGGGGCAAACTTGTCTATCTTATTTCTTATTAGACATTCGTGAAATTTTCCTACAGACTGATCTGTTATAGGCCTATGGTATGGTAGTAATGGTTAGAGAAGTGGGTTTGAGACCGGTAGCTCACTGGTTTGAATCCTGCACTGGGCAGAACAAGTGAACCAAACCATGCTCTCCTCTCTCAACAATACTGTCAAGGTGCACCCCCACATCACTCAACAACAGAAGCCTGCTGTTGTAGAGGGGCAGCAGGTGTGAAGTGGGTGGGAAGCAGAGTATTTCTGAAAAAATGCTCAATCAAACCTCCCTGCATTAATAAAGTTTAAGTTCGGTGGTAATCCCCTTTAAGAGAAAAGGAAATATAATAATAACTGAATACCTTATTAAATTACAATGATAGTTAGCATACAGTTTACAAACTGGGATAAATTACTTTTTCCCTAACAAATGCCAGGGCATTAGTTATCAGAAGTAGGTAGAATCGGTACTGTAGGTAGATAGTACTTTAAGTAGACTAGTTTCGTAGCCTAAACTAAATTATGAAACTCTAACTATGTTATTAGGGACAGTCGACTTCTGCTTACATTTTCAATCATATTCATGGATTTGAAACGCTTATACGACAAATAATGGGTCATCAGTCATTGGAGAAGTTCTTCCAAGCTTCCATCACTTTCTAGTCTAGACTGTTCTTGAATCACTCCGTGATTCATTATCGAACAATATCCTGTAGTCAAAGCTTATTTTATGTGTGGATCAGCAGGATTTTGGCATCCGTTCCTCTACATCAGCCCGCAGCAGGCACCACTTTGTCTTCAGCGACAACACCCAAACACACTTCCCTCACTTACCATGATTACGGTAACATAAATAGAAATGTCCAAATAAGTGGCTAATGTGATAGGTAGCTTACCCACACGCTCATGTATTGCGAAATTTAGCGCGAAAAGTCTTGATTAGCGCATTATTTTGGTTCACTTTGTTTTTTCAGTGTCCTATGAAAAGTAGGCCATTCGTTTTCATAATCAACCGCCAGTGGTGACGGAGCTTCAGACCTGCCTAACCCAATCCACCTACGGAACACTTGAGTAATCAATGGGTGCAGTTGTCATGAAAGGGGGCGGGCGAAGGTAGAGTAGGCCTAACTCTTAATGGTGCGGCTACATTTGCACAATGACAAACTTGGTGCGAACATGGATGGACCTATGAAACATAGATCTTCTATCATCTTTTGTGGTTTATCTGAGCTGAGCAGGTATGTTTGATGATTAACTTGAGAGTCATAGCGGCCCATTAAGAGTCTTTCTTTCCCCTTCTTCTTCTTCTTCTTCAGGTTACTTCTATCAAAGCAAGCAGACTAGGCTACAGGCCTATCAGCCTTTTTAAACGTAGAATATAACTTGAGATTTTAGTTTTCTTTTGTTTTAACACTTCTACACATGACTACATGCCAAATTGGTCCTAGGTTATATAGTTGCTGAGCTATAGTATGTTTGGGTGACTGTCACACCAGTTATCAGGTGAATGCTTTAATATTTGGCAACAATTAGAAAAACATAAATACATACAATATAATGGAAAATAAAATAGAATAATAATAATAATAATAATATTATAATGTATTGTTGTATGCAGATTTTGGACTCCTCTATTTCCCCCCAGCAGTTATGGATGGAGAATATCCTCCTGTGCTATTACATGACATGAATAGACACTGTCACAGCCTTTTCCAAACTGGCCGAGGAAAGGTGGCAAGATGTTGGCATAGCTGTTGAGTTAGAAGTCCTGCTATGCCATCAAATTGCCATCTTTCTCCTCCCTTTTACATCTCAGAAGTCAAAGGATGAGATGGCAGGATTGGACAGAATCAAGACTCAAAGTAAAGATACGTTTCTTCCACCACGTCTTCTTTCAGCTAACCATGACTTTACATTATTGCATTACATTTTACACCATAGGCTAGAGGTTCATTTTATTGAATTATTGGTCCCATAATTTCATTTTTACCATGGTCTGTAGGTAAGAGATTTATTATATGTCAAATATTAGCCAAAAGAACAATTATGTGAGCCTATAATTATTATTGTGTGTGTGTGTGTGTGTGTGTGTCTGTGTGTAAACCCATTAAAAGCTATATTAGGCTACCCCTCCAGATTTTCTTACAGATTTTGATCTTGGTGCATACAGGTTGAATTTTTCATTGTCTTTATGAACATGCTTTAATCCACACCATTCAACCAGTGCAAAGACAGAGTGGAGGGAGATAGGACAAAGTAGATTAAAGATCCAAAGTTCCTTTTTTTTCTTTGCTGAAAAATAAGAACATGGTTGAAACACTTGGTACCACCCTCTAGAACACTTTGAAGAAGACAATTAACCTTTGCCCCCTCGAAAGACCCACCAAGCAATACTGGCTATGCTTTGTTGTCATAACGGCACAATACATAGCCATGATACATTCTAAACACTGTATTCAGATGTAAATATGGGCCTTTACCTTGTTTGTCCCATACTGTATGTCATGTAATTTTAATAAATATGATTTGAGCTGAAAAGATTGACATGTTTGAATAGTTGTTTCATGTAGAATAGAATATCTTGGCATAGCGCTTGCTGTCCTGATTTGAACAAATGTACATATCTCAGTGTCAGGTAAGCCTGTCAAGAATGTGTGTGTGTGTGTGTGTGTGTGTGTGTGTGTGTGTGTGTGTG
>OMKL01073038.1:1890-13376 GCA_900302295.1 Parasudis fraserbrunneri | reverse complement strand
TTATCTATAGTTATTTTCTTCTACTCTCGCCTATTTTGCTCTCTCCTGCGTGACATCTTGTCAGATGTTCACTGAATCCAGCAGCGAGCACAGCTCAGATCGCTTCCTATCCGCAATGCCTATAAAGCATCTCTTCAGATGTGGTTTCTCATGCCCTTCACTCATATCTGATGTATTTCAGCTCACTATGCATTTAATCACATTACCAGTTAGGTAAATCTCACACAACTTCACACACACAGAGAAATGGTGAGTTATTTTAATAGCCCAAATGCTGGGTTAAGGTTGCTAGGTTATAAGTTGGGTGGGTTTGACCCAACATTGCGTTAAAAACGAATTTTGTGTAGAAAATATAACCTAATTCCAACCCATAATCCAACCCTGCTGAATTATAACAACCCAGTGCTGGGTCAGTCCCTTTTTGATCCAACACTGGGTCACCAAATAACCCAAATTGTGTTATTTTTAACCCAGCCCCAATTTAACTTATTCAACAGCAGTGAATATGAATGTAATATGAGCTCTCGTGGCTTGAGTTTTCTCCTCATGGCATGGAATAAAATACTTCATTCCAGTTCCTCACCTGTGGTGGAGGGATGGGGGCTGGGTGGCCATGGGTCTGTGTCTTTGAAAACAAGCCCAGTTTTGAGGCAGGGGAAGCGGGTTAACTTCCTCATGCCCTGCCTTGTGGGTCTGACTCACTGGGCCTCAGACAGAGAAGGTCACACCCCGTGCTGACTGACAGCAGGCGCGGGCTGCTGCCAAGACTATTCATAGAACACAGTGATACTAGAGGACAGAAAAGAATAAAGTCTTGGTGAAATCAGTAAAGTCATTTATTCCATTTTCTTGTTCTGCCATTTTAGATGCTATGGTCAAGGTTGCCACTTAAAGGGATAGTTTGGATTTTTTGACATAAATTGTATGAAACACTTACACTAGTGTAGTCGATGCAAATCTATTAGCTTACTTACCAAGTCCCGTGGTTGGAGTTCTGGCCGGGTTCCGAGCAAACAGGGAAGCTTCAGACAGGAGGCAGGCAAAGGGTTACCCATTTCCAACACAAAACCACGGTCCTCCAGAATTTTGAAACAACTGATAAAGTAGGCCGCATTACCTGTGAACTGGCTCCAGCACATATTAATACACTGGCTTTTTTCAAAATAGTGCCAAGTGATAGCAGAATCAGAAATAATGGAGGACCATGGTTTTGTGTTGGAAATTGGTAACCCTTTTGCCTACATATTGTGGTGTGGATTAAAAATGTTTGGTTTCGTGCCCCTGTTTACTTTCTGGTTCGCTCAGAACCTGGCCAGAACTCAATAAGTAAGCCAGTAGCTTTGCATTGATACACTACTGGCAAGTATTTCATACAACTTCATGTCCAAAAATCCGGACTATCCCTTTAATACATTTCGGAACGCATCACTAATTGAATGCACTTTATCGATAGTCTGAAAAGGTGAGAATCTACTAAAGATCAACAACAGGCCTAGTTGAATAGAATAAGCATTCAGTCAAGACACATAGTACCGGTGTGCAGTGTTGGGGAGTAGTTAACTACATGTAGTTCAATTACTAGTTTAACTACAATTTGCAGTAGTTGGGTAGTAGTTTAACAACATTCAAAACTCAGAGACTTTTTCAGTGGTTAACTATTTTGAGTCATGTAGTTTAGGTAGTTAATTACAAACTACATATTTCCCTTGAAATGTAGCATTTTCATGACTCCACCTCAACAACTGCTCCCTGTCCCCCCCTTAAAACAAACCATTGGGTATGGTTTTGCCTGCCCTAGTCACTAAATCAAACACACCCACACTTTACTTCGTGTCAGTTCAACTGTTGCTCCGTATGACTATATGAGATTCTATACTCAGATTGTGATATTTTTTCCGCCATGTAGTTTGGATGTAGCTAAACTACTTTTTTTTCTTTATTTTTTTTTTATTTTTTATAGTAGTTAAGATTTAGTTTAACTACTTTTTATTGTGAAGTAACAAATAGTTTGGTAAACTACAGTTTTAGAATAGTTTCCCCAACACTGTCAATGTGAAATAACCATTGTCAAGCCATGCGTTAGAGTCATCATCATACCGGGTTGATGTGATGGGATGAAACTGAATGTTGTTCGTCAGTGGCTTATTTCCCTGAGCATTTGCTAAATGTTTATCAGTGGTCTGGACATCCTGCACATAGCACCGGAAGTTATGAAGGAGAAAATTCAAAGAGGATATCCTCTTGAGCAGTATCTGTTGAAATACAGTGCAGCTGCGGGTGTAAGACTATTGTACATTTGATAATGCAATGGATACTTTGTTTTGTGAGGAGCATGGAGGTAACTGAACATGATAGGCCAAAAGTGCTGTTGGTATGGTAACACATAGTCCAATCTAGTCACAACAATAGAACATGATCCACAATTCTACAGATAACTGATTATAATTTTATTTTATTCACTACTTAAGAACATCATGTGAATCTCTCAGTATGGTTGGTTCTATAAAAAAAAAAATATATATATATATAGCCTAGTTTTCAAAGTAATGCTTTAACTCAGATGGCACACAAACTTTGATATTGTGACAACATCATGGTCATCGTCATCTCATGTGATTTTGGAATAAGTACTAAGTCGTAAAGTGATTTACCATCTAAAGCAGCCTACTACTACTTCATTTCTATAGTTATTCTCACACCTCCACTATAACATGTTCATGGTAGTTTTTTAACTTGATATTTTTGAAAATACTACCTTGGCACTGACTACATGCACCTTATATATTTTATTATATTTTATATATTTGTATTTTTACTTTATTCTACTTTTTCGACTTTATTAAGCACATTAGGAACCAGCAAAAACATTTCACTGCACATTGTACTTGTATGATGTGTGACAAATAAACTTGACTTGACTTGATGTGAGGCCTTGGTTTGTGCCGCACATGGTTAAGATAAGATTGCAACAGTTGTACAGGAAGCACCTCTCTGTGGTTGTTCATGCTGACTTCTTCAAAAAACCCAAAAGGTTGAGTAACAACACTCACGTCAAACTGTTGACTTTTGACACTTTCTTTTTTATCAGTTGCTTTATCTGTCTTGAACTCGAACGCCATTCCAGGGAACTAATTGTGTATATGAGTAGAATAGCGGGCTCTTCACAGAAAACATTGTTTTGCTTTTCTATAGATTACTGAACTATGGAACCAGAGCTTTTAACACTCAAAAACCGCTTTTGTCGTTCAATCTTTCAGAGGCAGCAGCACAAAGGTAGTGGTATCAAATGAAACTAAGGTCAATAACACAGATCTTATTCCAATATCTCTATCAGACCACCGGTCAGTATATTGCTCTATATCAATTAAAAAACATACACGATCAGCCCGCTGGCGATTCAATACTACTTTACTTCAGAACTTCGATTTCATTAGGAATAAATCTATTTCTTTTTCCTACAACTTAAATAAATCATGGCTAAGACAGATACAATCTATAGAGACACATATCACTGTGCTCGAACACCAAATGTTGTCAGGTATTACGCCAACTATGGTTAAAGAACTGATAAGAGCATTGAATGAGCTGCTGAAATATAAGGCTGAATTTAACATCCACAGAACAAGACAGAAATACGACATAAATAGCAGTCGACCAAGTCAGTTACTTGTGCTTAAAATAAAGGAAAGCGAACAACATGCCAACATTTCATCAACATCAATCCCTGGAGGGACTATCTCAACAGATCCAGTTGACATTAATCAGACTTTTTGTTTATATTATGAAAAACACTATACCTCTGATGCACCATATACTGATCAAGCATTCCAGGATTTTCTTGAATGCATACAGTTGCCCAGGCTGTTCTTTGAAACCAGAGGCTCTTTAGAGACCACGATTCCATTAGACAAAGGTAAAGCTCCAGGTCTGGATGGCATACCACCGGAGCTCTACCTAGCATTCTGGAAACAATTAGGCCCCTTATTATTAAACATGATCAATTCAGCAATAGATAAAGGATATTTGTCATCTAATTGTAATATCGCTATTTTATCATTACTTCTTAAGAAAGACAAACCAGCAACAGAGTGTTCAAGTTATAGATCCTTAAGCCTCCTTAATTGTGATTTAAAAGTGTTTGCCAAGATATTAGCCATTCGCTTTGAATCTCATATGACCTCATTAATTCACCATGACCAAACAGGTTTTATTAAATCAAGATACTCCTCAGATAATGTTAGACGGCTATTACATATCATAGATGCTGCAGACAATCTAGAGATATCAGGAGCAATTCTGTCATTAGATGCCGAGAAGGCGTTTGACCGGTTAGAGTGTTCATACTTGTGGTCGGTTCTTAGACAGATGGGTATTGGTGATAAATTAATTTCTATGATTAAAACGTTATATATGAACCCACGTGCCATGGTGTTGACTGGGAATATTTGTTCGCAGCTATTCCCAATCACTAGAGGTACGAATTAAGGCTGTCCACTGTCTGGGTTGCTGTTTGCTTTTTCACTGGAGCCACTAGCACAAGCTGTGCGTCAGTCTGTCCAGCATAATCCTATAGTCATCAAGGACTCTGCCCACTATATATCTTTATATGCTGATGATATTCTATTATTCTTTCTGAACCCATCACAATCTCTTCCACACCTTTTATGTATTTTTTACTCATTCAGCCAGATATCTGGATATAAGATCAATTGGGGAAAATCAGCTTTGATGCCACTTAACTATCCTGGTCCCCTAGGAATATAATCAGGTATCCCAGTAGTAGATACATTTAATCTAATAACATAGATATCTAGGCATTATGGTTTACCCAACATTACAAGCTGTGACAACTAACAATTTTGTCATGAAGTACAAAGAAGTGGAGTCAGACATAGAACGATGGAGCAAACTTCAGATTTCTTTGCAAGCACAGCTTTCCATTATAAAAATGAACACTCTCCCATGCATTAACTTTATAAGTTCTATGATCCCTCTGCCACCACCAAGGGCATTCTGGACAAAGCTGCAATCTTTAACAGTTAAATTTTTATGGAATTGCAAAAAGCCATGTATTAAGACCCTGACTCTTCAAAGACGAAAACAAGATGGAGGTCTTTTCATGGTGCTTCATCCTAAGACCTCTGTTAGTATGGTTTGATCCAGAGGCAAATGTTGCTTGGCACTCCATTGAAGAAAAGATAATTCAGCCATATAGATTGCAGGATGTAGTCCTTGCAAACATTCCCATACAACTTGTAAAAACTAAATTTTCTTCAATAATAACTCATCTGAAATGTTGTAAAACTAATTATAGTTGGCACTCCAAATCCCCCATATTTAATAATCATAATCTTTTGATAAATGGGAAGCTTTTACACTTTCTCCAATGGAGCAGCAAGGGGATTAACACACTTTCAGATATCATGGAGGTAAGAGGTCTCTTTGAATTCCAGGACATAAAATCAAGCTTCAACATATCTGACAATTAGTTTTACTTTTATCTTCAACTGAGGTCTGCCATGCGTGCTTATGGAGTACCATGGGGAGGTATACTTGAGACTCACTCACTGCAGAAATTGTTATGTGACAAAGTAAGATCAGGAGGCATTGTTTCAGAACTCTATAAAACAATGGTGAAGGCGTCATATAAACCTTTACCAATTGACACTCTTTGGAAAAAGGACTTCGAAATATCAAATTCTGAACTTAACTGGAAAACAATGTTTCCCTTTCTTCTAGAAATCCTAATCACCAAATGATACATTTAAACTTCATTCACAGAACATATTTCACTGCACGCAAAAACTATGCAACAAAGACAAACACGTAATTGTTTATTATGCTCAGGTAATCAAATAGACATTTTCCTGCACATGGTGTGGGAATACCCGGGAGGTGGAGGGTCTCAGGCTTTCTCTCTATCATAGTGGGTAAAACTGTGCCAAACTCACAAATGCTTATGCTTCTCAATGACACTTCACTCTTGGAGCTTTCCATTAATGAGAAAAGAATCCTCCTGGCTGCATTGAAAGAATGGCTGATTGCATACCTTGATGTAGCACAACTAGAGCTGTCTTCAGTAATGGGGGAGGTGGGGGGACTATTGTAGTGACAGGGGGATAAGGAAAAACTGGCATAAATGGAATAGAGATGTAGAGCATAAAAGCAATCAAGCTTAACATTTGTATTTTATTTTACAATTTTCTTATTTATTTTTCCCCGCTGATGCCATCTGTGAATACTGGAGGTAAACAGAATCATGCTCTGAAGGGTTTGAAGGAATTCAGGTGGCATGTTTTCTATTTGTAGATTGGACTCTTGGATTGATAGGTGGATTGATATGGTCAAAAATCACTGATTGGGACTTATTATAATAAGAGAAAGATAACCTCATGCTAATAGTATGTAGGTGTGTTTTTGCTCTTGTATATGCCCTTTAAATCTCTGTATTATTTATGTTTTGTATGTTTTTTTGTCTGTCCTATCAGCTATCCTGTGAAACCTGGACATGAAAAAAGATTGGAATAAATAATTAATCACAAAATAAAAACAACAAAAAAACAAAGTACAATTCAATTAAAGGCTTAATTCAGGATGCAATAAATAATCTACTAATTAGAAATAGAAATAAAATAATAATAATAGTAATAATTATCAATAACCAATGATCAGTCAGCATTCAATTAGGTCTAACCAAATGACTAAACAAAATCAGTTAGCATCCAATAAACGAAATGTCCATACTGCAGTCCACAGTAGTATACTCTCACTTATCCTTCATCTCTGGCAGGGGTATCACACGGGCTGCAGAACTGGTGGAGGTCCGATTCCTAATGGTGCTTCATGGCCGGTGGTCCAGATAACCAACACTTTACCTGGAGTTGATGACAGGATAAAGACAGTCAAGGTCACTATTAGGAATCGGACCTGTACCCGCCCTGTAGTGCCCTACCTGAGGTGAAGGATGAGTGAGGAGAATGCACTCATTTAATGTTTCGGCCTGATCGTGGCACTAGAGCAAAGGTTTTGGGGTCACCAAAATGAATAGGTTTCTTCCTCTTGGGGTCATGAATGTGCACAACAAATCTGGCCATTACTTGTCGAGATATGTCAGACAGAACAGACAGAAGATTTTAGCCTGATGATGGCGCTAGAGCAAAGGTCATGGGGTCACCAACATCGATAGGTTTCTCCCCTTTGGGGTCATGAATGTGCACAGTAAATTGCATGGCAATCTGACCATTAATTGTTAAGAAATGTCCTGGAAAGCCACATACACACAGACGAAAGTGGAGATAAGGCTGGAGGTAATAAAAGATAACTGTGTACCAAAATAGCATCAAGCCATTTTAACCTTAAAAGTACAAAGTTTAAAGTAATGTTGTTGGTTTTTTCAAGGCATAGCCTGTTGTAAAGGCGTAACAGTAAAAGTAGTGGTGTGGGGGAAGAGAGAAGATTGGATTTATTGATTTGTTGTGATCTGTGGGACTGACATGCCAATTTCCCCATTCAGCTTCATCTTAGTAATCTTGACTGTAATTAGATGCTGTTGGGAATCAGCGGGAACCTCGGAGTGTTTATTTCCTGTGTGCATTTAAGTGGATGTGTGTGTGTATGTGTGTGTGTGGCGTGAGCGCTGTGCTTAAAGCTCTGGTGAAATTGAACCAATTGGTTTGTTTCTATTTTTGGCGCAGGCACGTGCACATCACCCTCCACAGATCCCCAGCCAACACACACAGACCAAGAGACTTTGATCATAGTTCTCTTAGCTATGATCAGTAGGTTTTTGGCATTATTGTTGTAGTGTGAACACACACACACACACACACACACACACACACACACACACACACACACAGACTTCCACCTTTAGGGACTTGAGACAAAGAGCCGCACTGTCGAATGATCATAAAGGTGTCAGGTTTGATAGAGCCCCCTCCCTCTCTCCCTTCACTTAGGGAACTACCCTATCTGTCTTTAATCTCTACCCATCGATCCATTCATCCATCCATCCACACTGCATTCACTGGACCCAGCTCCGTCATACAGACAATGTGAGTGAGTTTCTAAACAACAGGAAGGGGCCATGCGGAGACAATGGCCTCATTCATATATATAGGATGATGGTTGGAATGGACAAAGCTAAGGTGAATTCTAACCTCCAGCCTGGTATCCCATCTCAGCTATTTGATTGTATTTATTCATTCATTTATTATTTTTACAGAAGCATGAAGGAACATGTTTTTACCTGTTTTTACCTTTCTATCTCACGAGTGCCTGATAGCATGGTTATGATGATGTGTGCGTCTGTCTGTCTTTGTGTCTGTCTATGCGTGTGTGTTCGTGTTTATGTGTAAGGAGATTCAAGATTCAAGAAAACTTTATTGTCCATTATTGCAGTCAACATGGAACTTTTACTTTGGCTTGTGCCAGGCTCGTCAAACACAAAGCAAGAAACAAGCACGAAACCTTCCAGAACTAACGTTATGTGTAGGTGCAGCCATCCCGACGTTCGCGCCAGAGTGCAATGTCCCACAGAACGTCCCCCACAGAACGCCAGTGAGTGAGTGACCACGATTTGCGACACATAGCCCACGGCGCACAGGAGGAAAAAGAAAAGAAAAACAATACAAACAAATAACTTGTCTTAAGAAAAGATACAAAAACAAGATAACAAATGTAAAAAAAAAAAGAGACATGGTTAAGTGCTGTGTGCTACACTAATTGCAATGTTCTGAGTTGAGTTAACACCACATCCTTGTATTGTCCTTGGGTTTGTTCAACAGTGATATTGCAACTGGAATGAAGGACTTCTTAAAGCCGGGTTTTCAGGCACAGAGATTGTGCCATGATAGGGGCATATTTCGTTTTGACGTTCTTAATTGAAATGTGATTGAAAAGGCACAGGTTAATTCATATTTCATGCCATTCCGACACCTCCATCACAACTCTTCAGCTTTGTGCCCGCTATAGCGGGCTTATCTCTCCGTCGTCAGAGTGAAAGCCTCAATCAAGACAAAACACCTTGATTTTCAGATAACCTCCTGTGCACTTTTTAAATTATACATTGAGTTTTCAAAAGGCTTCGATATGGATATATTCTGAGAGCATACTCATGGGATGGATTCATTGACCATCAGATTTCTCTTTGTAGTACAACCTTTCAATAAGGCAATCTCGCTCCGACCACTGGCTCTGACAGACACACACACACACACACACACACACACACACACACACACACACACACACCTGCCCAACAACCCCGCCTCCTCCCACTCAGGCACACACAGCTGAGGTGCGTTCAGCTTGCTTGTGGTCATTGGTGGATGGCGCTGCTGACGTCAGCTAGGCTATTATAAAAGGCAGCAAGCTACAACAATAATGAAAGGGAGAGAGGAAAAAATGCACAACTTGAACAAACAGTAAAATAACAGTCATGACAGCCATATGGGACTCCAGTAGCTGTGATGTCATTTTCGTTTGCCAAGCACTACCCCTCCTTCCCGTTTACTAACGTTTAATCTCAAACATATGGGAACAGTTGCAAACATAATGCCTCGTTGAATGCACCTCTGTGCTCAACACAGCTCCACTCTTCCATCCACTTCACTTGAAAATAGTTTGCTGCGACCGGTTTTGATTGAAAAAGAAAACGTGCTGTTTGGAAATACTTCGCATTTGAGGTGAATTAAGAAGAAAAGAAAGAAAGATTACTTTAGTTGTCAATTACACAAGGCAACTGAAATGTGTTCTCTGCATTTGACCCATCCTAAGGAGCAGTGGACAGCCACAGTGCGGCGCCTGGGGACCATCTCCAGTTGTAATGCCAGTACCTCTGGTCAAGGGCGATGGCAGGAGTATATACCTAGCATACATGTCTTTATTATGGTGTGGGGGAAACCCACGCAAACACGGGGAGGACATGCAAACTCCACACAGAAAGGTTTGAACCCAGGACCTTCATGCTGTGAGGCAACAGTGCTAACCACTGCGCCACCGTGCCGTCCATTTACTGGGATTTAATGGAATTAACAAGGAAAGGCAAAGGATACGTCATAGCAAGGCCATATAGAAGGGATGCTACAGAGCAGTGACAAGGGGTGCTAAGTTGCTAACAGATTTAGCAAAGCACCGTTAACATTGAGGGACCGACCGACACGTCTCTACGTCTATAAAGAATTTCAAGAGGAGTTTGGTCACAGCTCTCGTTTCGACATTACTGAAGGTGAAATGTCTCATTGCTGCCACGTAGTAAAATATGTCTCGCTTTGATACAATTCAAGACAGCACTACATGTTGTGCATAATATCTTTATTTCACGTGATCGATCAAATTCTTAACGACCATGAATTGAGCATCAATTAATCATTCACATCCCTAGTGTGCAGTAGTAACAATAACTGTATGCAGAGCCAGGGTCTGCAATTAACTTATTGGCCCATCTGCCAAGGGCTTCTGTTGGTCTACTTTTCATAATAGAGTATTGGGCTACTTGTAAGACTACTGTGGCTTTGTTGGTCTGGACTTTTTTAGGCAATATACTGTAAAGACAGAATGCCAATTTCTATGTTGCAAGTCATTTAGACCCCAGGTGTATTGTTATGGTGGCTCTCAGTTTCATAGTTTATACATGGCTTTTAAATAAACAAGTACATTACAAGTACAAACGCCACATGAGAACTGTCTCATTTAACCTACAGGTAGTCTGTTGTCATAATTTATCTAGTCACCTCTTTACAGCGAGTCTTTTGCCCAAATATTGGTGGAGTTAAAACATCACGTGTGAGAGGACGGTGGTCACTAGGGCCAAGGTTTGAGAAGGGGTGCTGCTGAATGCCTTGATGGGCCTATTGCTGTTGATATTCTGGGGACATAGTCGATAGTAACGTCAAGGACAAGTGCTCATCTTCACTCCAGCCGCGTGACAATCCACACCAAAAGTGAAGCCCCGGCCAGCCACGTTCCCTCGGCAACAAGCCAGCCTACCCGAGGTGTCGCACTCAGTGTCGTTTATGTAATAAACATTTAGTGTTCGCCACATCTACTGTAATGTTAGCGTTAGCTAACCCAAAATTAGCCGCCTTGAATCCTGTCATCATTCATCATATATTAGCATCACTTGTTGTCAGTTTACCTCATGCCTTTACACAATTTCCCTTTCAGTAAAGCAAATTTAAAAAGAAGAGAATCTTGATCAGGTGAAGTAATCCAGTCGGAGACAAGAGATGTCTACTAAAGCCGTTCAAGTTCTTTTCAGCTCGTGTCATGTGGCCACACGATGGCTGAATGAGCATATGAAGACATTTGGGGTCGACGTCCATCCATCTTTGGTTTTAGATGGATTACATTAATAAATTAATAAAAAGCTTTTATTGCACTTCAAGTAACGTAATGAGTTGTCGTCAACGAGTAACGTGATCTTCACTTCACCTGAGACAGGCTCACTCTCCATTTCTCCTCTGCTCTGCTATGTGTGAAGGAGA
>OMKL01073027.1:10655-28687 GCA_900302295.1 Parasudis fraserbrunneri | reverse complement strand
GGAATGTATAATACATTTAAGTATCAAGTGTAGCAATAGTAGTAGTAGTAGTAGTAGTAGCAGTAATAGGAGTAGTAGTAGCAGTAGTATTCGTAGAAGTAGTAGTAGAAGTAGTAGTAGTAGCAGTAGTAGTTGTAGTAGTAGTAGTAGTACTAGTAGTAGTAGTAGTAGTAGTAGTAGTAGTAGCAGTAGTAGTAGTAGTCATTTTTGTAGTAGTAGTAGTAGTATCAGTAATAGTAGTAATTTCTGTAGTAGTAGTACTAGTACTACTGGTAGTATAAGTAGTAGTAGTAGTACTTCTAGTAGTAGTAATAATAATAGTAGTAATTGTTGTTGTAGTAGTAGTAGTAATAGTAGCTGTAGTATTGTGTGTGTCTGTGTGTCTGAGAGCAGATTTCCATTGAAACCGAGTCCAACGGCGCCACCCGCGAGTCTCTATGACAAACGGTTCATGAGATAGGAAAAAGGCGCAGCTTAAGTGTAGGGGGCGGGGTAAACATAGACCAATGAAAGCTGATGTCCCCCTCGAGTCCAACGGCGCCACCCGCGAGTCTCTCCGACTAACGATTCATGAGATAGGAAAAAGGCGCAGCTTCCGTTTAGGGGCGGGGCTAATGTGTGTGTGTGTGTGTGTATATATGTGTGTGTGTGTGAGTGCGCCTGTGTCTCTTGTGTCTTTCTCTCCCCCAGTGGAAGTCTCTGGCTCCTTCATGTGCCTTTCCCTTTTTTTCATGTGCATGAGACCCCACGTGGGCAGCTGCACCTGCTAATAAGTTCAAACTGATTAGTTCCAAATCCTAACTGCCACAAGACTCAATGTATTTCAATGGGGGCACATAGCTCCAAAGACAGTGCCATAACAGCCAAATTATTAAAGCCAAAGCATAGATATTTGAATGTAAGCGCAAGGACTACTGGATGAACGTTTATGTGCAATTATGTGCAAGTCAGTCGAAAATTGTGGCCTCTGTGGCGATCTAAAAATGAGTGCAAATCCCATTAGTGTGTATGTGGAGCGTGACTCTCAAACAAATGCCAAAAAGAGCTGCCAAAAAAACAATGCCAAAAAGAGCTCAAATTAAAAGTTTAATGAAGTTTAAAGTTTGTCTGTGGAAACTAGGACAAATAGCTGAACATTTTGATTTGCTGAAATTGCTGAAAAAGTTAAATTTGTATGAACTGTGACAAGTTAGAAAAAGTGCATAGAAATGCTGAAAAGCCAACCGCTCCACTCTAAAATCTGAACATTCCGAAGGTTTTAAATGGGTTTGGATGGGGCAAAAATTGCTCATAAAAAGCTGAATATCTCAGAAAGTATTTCATATTTAAAAAATAAAAATTATAGCATATCGATCGGGCGTTGGAAACCCACTAATAACAATATATCGCTAAAAGGCTTATATTGGCTTATAATATCAGCTGACCGATATACAGTATCTGTCACACTCCCACCTCCTCAACTACCACTACTAGGTGTGTGTCACTCAGACATTTTCCGCCTGCTCTCTGTCTCTCATTCAGTCCTGAGGACCTTTCTGAGCTGCTGGCAGCAGGAACCAAGGAGGTCCATGAGAAGGCTGAGAACACTCAGTTTGTCAAAGACTTCCTCAGGGGACGCATCCGCAAAGAGCTCTTCAAGGTCAGTCTGGGCAAAGATGTGGATTTCTGTCTACAATTTAAAGTCTTCTGAGTGCTATAACAACGTTATCTCCATCTTACATTAAATGTTATTACTCTGAAATGCTAATGTGTCCTTGAAGGTGTAAGTGAATCCCTCTCAACCTAATGTAGTCTATGGTTGAGAATATTTGCCAGCTCTCTTCTCTTGTGTTCCCCGTCTTTGCCTCATTCAGCTTGGCGCTGTGGCACTGTACTACACCTACAAAGCCATGGAGGAGGAGATTGAGAGGAATAAGGACCACCCCCACTTCGCCCCGCTCTATTTCCCTGTGGAGCTGCACCGTCACCAGGCCTTGGCCAACGACCTGGAGTACTTCTATGGGCCAGACTGGCAGAATCAGGTCAGCTGCTCCCCGGCCACTCAGCACTACGTGGACCGCATCCACCAGGTCGGGCAGGAGGACCCAGTGCTGCTGGTGGCTCACGCCTACACCCGCTACATGGGGGACCTCTCTGGAGGCCAGGTGCTAAAGAAGGTGGCCCAGAGGGCCTTGAAGCTACCTGCCACAGGAGAGGGTTTGGAGTTCTATCAGTTTGACGCCATCCACAATGCCCGGTCCTTCAAGCAGCTGTACCGCAGCAGGATGAATGAGCTGGAGCTGGACATGGAGACCAAGCAGAGGCTGGTGGCCGAGGCTATAAAGGCCTTCCACTTCAACATGGAGGTGAGGAGCAATGGCTTTAAAGGATAAGTCCACCCTTTTTATGCCTCTGCGACCAGCTGTGGCCAGAGGCATTATGTTTTCAGGTTGTCTGTCCGTCAGTCCCATTCTCTCGTTAACACGATATCTCAGGAACGCCTTGAGGGAATTTCTTCAAATTTGGCACAAATGCCCACTTGGACTCAAGGATGAACTGAAAAGATTTTGGTGGTCAAAGGTCAAGGTCACTATGACCTCACAAAACAAATTTTTGCAGAAAGGGTAGGGGAGGGGCGCTAAACTAAAACGAAAGGTTTTTTAAACAATTCACACACAGCGGTGGTGAATTGGCGGCAACCACACACTCACATGATACATCTTACGTAGTCTAAACGCATTAACATAGTATTTTGCGCAAACATCCGTTAAAAACGACCATTAACTCCTTAATAAAACATATTATTTAATGGGAAGGCGCATTAAACCTTTACTTGTATGTCCCTAACCAAATAAACTACAGCCTAACCAACACAAAATTATCTATTTTATGGCAGGCACAGCTTGTATTGTAAGATACTATGTTTGGACATTGTCAGGCTTTTAGAAAAAAAACCTGTTGAAAGGACTGACTCATAGTCTAATATTGGAAACAATATTAACTAGGCTATAGCCTATTTAGCTCAACCTAAACACACGTTTTAGTACATTTTAATTACGGTAAGGCACACATCCACAATTACCAAATAGTGATGATCACGTCTACAAAGATAACTGCACAGAGAAGCGGCTTGAAAAGTGTGAAATTCTGCTACAACTTCCATTGCATTTCTTGTGCATAAACCACTCTGAAACCACAAAAAATGCTTCCGCTCATTTGATCTATAATTGAATAATTAATAAGTGTGTACACACTCATCCTCCTCTCTGCCACTGCCTCCACACTGTCCAGTTCCAACCTGATCACCTAGCTGGCCTTCCTTAACAGCTTGTTGGCACTGCTGACCTCCAAGCCTTCACTGCGAAAACCAGAGCACTGGCTACTGGTTGGCAGAGGCATACAACCGCGATGTGGTATTTCTAGTTGGCATGTGGGTCCTATGCCTTGATACATCAGACCACTTTTATATCATATGTCTGATATGTATCGTTACGATCTATATATCAATGTATCAATGATATGTCACTTGTCAAAACTGGTGGACTTATCCTTCTAAAATCTGCGTTTTGGCTGAAAACCTTATTTCACTGTAGAGGTGACCACTTCTTAATAAAATGGGCACTATAGTGCACAGTAGGAGAAAAGGGGTCCCCAAAAATTGTGTATCACATGTTCTTCCAGCACGTGCACGAGGACACGAGCATGCCATGAGCACGAGGGTGACATAGAACACAAAAAGAGTACACTGGAGGCTGAACCACAATTAAAACGTCATTGGGTGTAAGAGCTCATACAAACATTTTATGGCCTTATAAAGTCAGAGCCCCATTCATTGTCTGTGGAGCAGCCCCAGATTTTACATTCTCTCTCTGACTTCTAGCTTTAGGAGAGAGTGTTATGTGTTCACAAATACTGACTGAACTGTTCTGGGGCATGGGAAGAACATGTGAATTCTTAAAATGGGTGGCATTCCCCTTAAAGCGACTTGCCTCAACTTCCTGAATGTGATTTTCTTGTATAAACTTGTGTCCATCAGTCAAGCCTGTTCATTTATGTCTGTGATGGTTTAGAACAATGTGTTGTGTGTGTTTGTGTTGCCAGGTGTTTGAGGATAATGTGTTGTGTGTGTTTGTGTTGCCAGGTGTTTGAGGAGCTAGAGGAGATTGGTAAAACCATCCAGGAGGATGTTCTTGATGCTGGCATGCCTGTCCACGGAGCCATGGGTGGAGACATCAGTAAATGCCCCTACTATGCTGCCAAAATGGGTATGCTTTGCTCTGCTTGCCACATTCAATGAATTACATCATAAAATTAGTGATTTAGAACCTGTGCGAGTGACATTCATAAGTCTTTAATTATAATGTTCTGAAAAGGTTAATAAAGCTGTTTTTGTTCTCTTGACCAGCAGCCAGCGGCGGAACAACCTATGCCTGTCAGCTGGCCATGGCCGCCCTCCGACACCCAACAGGACAAGTCCTGTTTGCTGCTTGGGTCGCTGTCCTCGCCGGATTGGCTGCCTGGTACCTCATGTGATCCATCCCTTAGCCAATCATTATCCTGCAGGGGGAGGGAGAAGAAACATGGTGGAAAGACTGGATGAGGAACATGGAAAAATCCCAAGGAACTGATGAGAGTTTTTGACTGCTAGGATGCAACCCATCCATCTTTGGAAACTGTAACCATTTCTCTTCCCCTCCTCTGCTCCCTCTACCTCCCTTGCATTGTCCCTCCGTCCTGTGTACTCCCCTTGTGGCTGGTCATACCCCAAGCCCCTTTGTAGCTGTACTGTCATGGTTTTTATCATCTTGGAAACACAGAATAGTGAATAGTTTGGCGAGACATTTTTGATGAATGCTTTAAATCTCACTTGAAACCTTTTGTTGTACTTATTTTTGATGAGCGTGAGATTTGCAGAGAAAAATTTGACTCGATGACTCGATGACTCGATAATTGGTCATACAAAGATTTGACTGGATGTAATTGGCTATACAATGATGGTATTGTAAATGATGGTGGATCCATCTATCGGTGATAAACGGTCTAAAAAAGAAAACATACTCTGCATATATTATGCATGAGTAGGATAGCACAGGTGTATATCTGCAGGGCAGACTGATGTGTTCATATTGTGTTGATTTATATAAAGCCTTTGCGGTTTTGTTTTGATGATCCAAGAGGATTGGACTTGTAAGAAGACAGTTGAGACACTTTCATTAATGCAATGGAACAGAGACAGATTGGTAGACCTTGATATGCAAACTGACTTAACGGTTCTCACAGTTATTTTATATTTTCTAACAGTTATTTTTTCTTCTCTTCACATTGAATGCAATTCCAAATGCCTGTCAAAGCACAAATCTGTAAAATTCCATCCTCTTTTGTCATGTGGACTCATGGTCTACACACGTGGTAAAATATCTTACGTTTTCAAAGGATAATGAAGTTAAACTCGACAGTGGTGTTCTACAAAAGAAAAAAATGCTTTCCAATGCTAGCAGTTACTTTTTTAGTTATTACAATTGTTGCTCATCTGAGATAATGAAATTTTAGTTCCTTTTGTACATGCTCAAATGTAATAATTTTATATATCTGGCTATTCTGGAATAGGGCATTTTGTGCTGTGACACAATCTGCTCCATAAATGGCCTCTTGCTGATTGCATTTCACTAAACATCTAAGAGAAAACCATTGTCAGAAACCTACCGCATCCGTCCTAGAATAGTACAAATGTGTTTTCAATAGAACAGATTGCAGATGTTTCACAAGAAAGCAGTCTCTTTGTATAGTACTAATTCCATGGCTGCTTTCTCGCAAGGTTCATGTATACTAAGGTACATGAAGGTTGAAAGCAGCTCAGTATTGCTTGTTATTAGAAACCTAAAATATCAGTTCAGGTCAAGATACGATTAGGGAAAAGGTCTTGTTGAGACCTTTGGGCACATGCCCAGCTTCTGTGTAGCCTACATGTACCCACCTGAATGGAGATGGTGGGATTAGTATTGCTTTGTTCATGATATGAAACATTTTCCCATGGCACGCAGGAACTGCCGCTGTGGGCTATGCATGGCAAATTGGGATCACTCACTCACACACTCCTGGACATTCTATGAGGGAAGTTCCGTGAGGGACATTTATTCGAACGCATGCGCAAATCGAGTACACGCTTCTAGCGAAACTGGCTGCGCCTACACATAACGTTAATTGCACCATGGGTCTGGACAGTTTCGTGCTTGTCCACAGGAACACACTGGTTGTTCGACATGGATAAGTAGAATGATATACTGTACGTGGCTGAAGTGTGTATGCAATATTTTGCAATGATAGTGATTTTTTTTTTTTTTAGACATAGTAATGACATTCCCTCCATTTTCTTCCCACTGAACTTTCCATGATCCTTCCACACGGTTTGTCTCATGTTACTCACTTTCCTTGAAGATGTCCAACACAGAGTACTGAAAGACAGTCAATAACACATTCTTATTGGAGCAGTGCTGTCTGCGTTCTCCTCTGTGGCCCTTTTCCTCATCTTCATAAATGGATGTACAATATTTCTTCATTATCAATGCTTATGTAGGCTAGCAGAGCTTTAGGACATTTGTTTTGACAGACATGGATTGCCAAGGTGGTATTACCTCATTGTGTATGTGAAGGCTCTCAGGTTGTAGGAATTAAGAAGGTAATGTACTGAGTTGTATAAAGAGGACCATAACAAGAACTGCCATATTAAAACTCAATGTGAATGTTTATTAGATTTTTTCTGTTATGCTAGAGTGAGATGTTGAGTCGTTGCAGTATTTGGACATAGTGAGAGCGTACTGATTTGATTCTCAAGAGGATTGGATGTGGTGCTGGCCATAGACTAACCTATTTTAAGCCTATTGATATCAGAGAGTGGAGTGCTTAGCTAATGCATTTTCATCTCTTGCCTTGAATTTTAAAACATTAACTGTTCCTTCCTTATCCCTCTGCATTTAACTCGATTAAGCTTTATCAATGACTGACAAACATTGCTTTGTTGTATGAAAGCAAGCCATAGGCTGAGAATTACAGGAATAGAATAAAACATTTACCTGTGTTCTTGCGTCTTGTGTTCATTCTATGGTAAAGGTTGTTCATTAGGACTGACATAAAGTCGTTGATATTTGTTAGATGTCCGCCCCCTCCCCCACTCGCACTACCAAACATTACCACTGCTTAACTTCTTTTTGTTTGCACATTAAACTCATTCCCACCTGGTACAATGTTACATGTTCACACTGTGATGATGTGTTTGCCATCAACATGGAGGCCACTTGGCCTTTACATTCATCTCACAATCTGCTTTCCAGTGTCCCAGGTTAATGTTATCATGCTAAAAGTCACATCAGAGACAGACTTTGGTAACACATTGCCTTACAAACAAGGGGATGCAGCATATCACCGCAACAACCTATACAAATATGGGGTTAAATTAACTACCACTGGCCAGCTAACATTATGTTCAAACTCGCATAAAAACGCAACATTACACCCTGTAGTTAAAGGGAAGCACAACCCATTTCACAAATTCACACGTTCTTTTGCCATCAACATGGAGGCCACTTAGTTCTTCCATTCATCTCACAATCTGCTTTCCAGTGTCCAGATTAATGTTATGCTAAAAGTCACATCAGAGACAGACTTGGGTAACACATTATCACACCCTGTAGTTACAGGGGAGCGCAACCCATCTCACAAATTAACATAATAATCTCAGCCTGCTGCTCCATGGGTAGCCCCTACTACATGCCTCACCATATCAATTCATTGTCGACTGTATTGGACATTCACAAACATATCAATTTATTGTCGGCTTCATTGCTTGTTTTGCCTATTTACTTAATCGTTGTGGTTATGCTGACAAGAATACACTTAAAACAATTAACCTAATGTCACCGTTACAACACAGCACGCTAGCCTTGTCGAGTTAAATGCAGAGGGATAAGGAAGGAACAGTTAATGTTTTAAAATTCAAGGCAAGAGATGAAAATGCATTAGCTAAGCACTCCACTCTCTGATATCAATAGGCTTAAAATAGGTTAGTCTATGGCCAGCACCACATCCAATCCTCTTGAGAATCAAATCAGCACACCACATCACAATTAATGATTTCTTTCTGGATTTCTAATTTTAGGATTGTGTGGTGCACGCTCAAAAACATTGACTGAATTGTCCTTGGGCACAGGAATAACATACTGTATGTGAATTCTTTAAATGGGTGGCATTTCCCTTTAATTCAAATTGACAGCCCAAAGTAGGGGGTAAGAAGTCATTTGTATAATTAATAAGTTGGGCTTAAAATAAAGGAAATGGGGGCTTTTATTAAGCACGGCTGCCCCCATGTTGGAAGCCATTAAAAATGGTCCATCTATCCCACAATGCAAAGCATCCTCTTTGGCTGTTAGCAAGCATCAGAGGGCTCACTGCCTCTCAGCCCATAGCCAGCAGACATGGGACAGGCATCAGAGAAGCTGACGGATAACATCAGCTTCCCCTCTCTGGAGGATGAGACTCTCCCTCTACCTCTTAGCCCATTGCCTACCAAGGTTTCTGGAATGAAGGATGTCCTCCAGCCTACTGATGTCTCAGTACCTCGCCCCCTGCTGACCACTGAGGTCCGGCTGCCTGTCAGCCTAACGCCAGCCTAATGCCAGACAAATGGTAGTGACAAAGCCTGTTACCGGTGGCTCCCCAAAAGGGCAGCAGGAGACTGGGCTGGACGGGGTGGGAGACAGCCCTCCGCTGAGCAACGGCCGAGGCAGGAGGAGGAAGCTGATGGTCACCATGGTGGGGGGAAAGGGTAAGAGAGTGGTCAGAGAGGACAGAGAGGAGGCCAGGCCCAGTGGATGGAAGGAGCGCTGCTGAGGATGTTCAGCAGTCGATTGGCAGAGGGAAGAGAGACACAGCAGTACAGGATGAAATGTGGCAAGTTCAGAGACAGACTGAAGAGCGGCACTGGCTTGCAAAGTGTGACTCGTATTGCCAGGAGTCGGGGGGCCAGCAGGCCAGGACAGACCTGACCATTCCCACTTCCAAAGAGAAGCAGGACGAGTACCTGTACCGGAGGGAGCGTCAGGAGATTGACAAGGAGAGGGTGGCACAACACAAAAATTCCAAGGGCCAGTGGAGACGGGCATGGGACATGGACAAAACAGAGAACATGTAAGGTGTCTGGTCATCATCACCCCATAATAATGAATGGGGGTGTAGGTCGGTAGAAAATAGATATTACTCTGGGTAAGGGGGAAAATGTTTTTATTTTTATTTTGGGTGAACTGCCCCTTTAAGTTCATCATTCCAGACATTTTAGTTCCTCCATATTCAGTTTGTTTTGTCACATATGTGCATGTTTGAGCACTCATTAAATTCTGGTTAAAAATATATTACATAAAAAAATAAAAAATAAAAAATAAATAAATAAAAAAGACCCCACAACCACACAGCAGATGGGAAAACATCAGAGAATGTACGGCTAACATACATTTTCCCCCTCTCAAAGACGACACGCCTCTACCTCTTGGCCCACTGCCTTTCAAAGGTTTCTGAACTGAATGATGTCCTGCAGCCTTTGATATCGTACAGGAAAGAAAACATACTGCTCTGAAGCTAAAAAAAAAAAAAATTCTGGATATGATTTGAGAGGGTGATTCACCGTAAGCCTGCAACAACCGGCAACATCAATGGTGTTACTTTTGGTGTCTGAATGAAATTGTTTTGCAAAATAAAAATATATACATTAAGTACGTCATCTTGTCTGTAGTTTCCTTTTTGTTTGTTTAGTTTTTTTGAGTACCATACATTTGAAATATCAAATAGACTTGAAACATATTTTAGATACTGTGCTTAGAAACATGAAAACAGTTAACATTGCTTTTTCCCCTGCTCCACTGCAGATTCCTCAGTCCATCCCAAACAGATGATATTACACATACTCTACAGATTAACCCCATCTTTTAAATAATGCCTGAAATGTCAAATAGGATATCTTGTCTATTTATGGTATTGAAAGATTGCAAACTAATTTAAGATGCACAAGATTCTGAGCAAATTACCACCCATTGACTGTCATGCCATCAATTAACAAGTGATACCGATACGATTAATTTCATGATCTCATGTGCCGTTTCAGAGTAGCTTCCCGACACTGATAACAGGTATGATCTATTTCCTACACAAATAAGGACACAACAGCCATATCAACAAGTTCACTTTACTAAAGATAACAACAACAAAAAACCTGACATGGTCATATTTATACAATGGGCAATTCATAAACCCACAAGGTTTAATACAATTGGCAAAAACTTCCAAGTCAAATGAAATTCATTCACTTGCAAGGCAATAAATACAAATATATTTTGTATGCACCTTTGTGCATTTTACATTTCCAGGGGCTCCTCTTATATGAATTATGATTTTGGTCCTGTGGCAGTGGTTCAGGCCAATCAGGAATCGACAAACCGTAACAATGTCCCTGAAGTTGTGGGTATACTAGAAAGAGAGAGAAAAGAAAAAAAGGATCAGGTTCAATACATAAATTAATGCTAGGTGTCATGACACTTGCAGAACATAAAAGTGGCCAGTTTTCATAATCATCAACGGCATATAACTTGTGTTCAACCAGTCTCACCTTTCTACCAGCTCTGCACCCACAATGTCATGGATGTGATACCTAATCTGGAATTTGACTTGCGAGGTTGTGCGCCGCTCCTCTAGCTCTGCTTTTAAGACTTCGCTATATTTGGACTTCTTGACCATGCCGAGCACTGCTTTACGACCTAACAGGAGAAAGGGCATAGGAACCAAAGCAAACAATCCCTCAGTTAACAAGGAATCACTAATAACCCACTAGAATGAGAAATGGAACCATGGAACAGCTTTGAGGGAAAATTAGTAGACAGATTCTCTTCAGTCATCTTTTATGGCACCCACCCTGTATGAGATACTTGGTAAATCTGCCAGAGTTGGGAATAGAGAGCCACCAGCTGCCCGCGTCCCTCACAGTCAGGACCCCTGACTTCACCAGTTGCCTGTGTGGGAAGAAAATATAGCAAGTGCTGATGTGTACAAATGAATAACATATGACTGCCCGTAAATAGAGGCTTTCAGATGTTTCAAAACTGTTAAAAAATATATGTAAGCAGGGAGCTTCATTGTCATATTGAAGGGTCTTACAGCCATTAAATAGATTTGTCCGTCCCAATATCCCAATAGTGTAATATTGGCACTGAAGCCTCTGTACTAAAATAGGTCTGTAATAATCATATACACAGGGCAAGGACAAGAGGAAGCAGAGCCTTTGGTCGTCATACGTTATCTCTGAATCTGTGAAGAGGAACTCCTTGAGCATCTTGTCTTTGTTGAAGCTCAGATCAGTACAAGAGGGCAGAACATTCTCCAGGAACTTCTCTACGGTCCCTTGAGTCTCTCTCCCTTCCTCTCCTGCCAAGACTTTGGCCTTGTAGTCTGAGGTGAACACCAGTCCAAAAGCCTCGCAGTGAAATCCCAGCTGGAACATCAGTAGCTCTCCCTTCTCCCTCAGGTCACTCTGTTGAGGAGAGGGAGAGAGAGAGAGAATGGTGGACTGTTGAGGAGAGAGAGTGTATGGTGGACTGCTGACAAGAGAGTATGCTGGACTCACACAACTTCAATGGAAATTACCATTCTATCAACTCATTTTCTATGGGTGGACTTTTAGAATTAGAAAAGGAGAAATTATATATATATATATATACATGGAAGAATCTGCCCTCCGGAGTGGCGGCTTACCAACTGCCTGTCGACCACAGTCTTGTCATTGTGTATGCTGTACAGTTGGTGTTTCAGGACAATTTGAGGCAAGGTGTCATTGAAAAGCTTCCGAGGGAACAATGTCATAAGGTATTGCAGGCTGGATTTGATGTCAATGGGTCCTTATAAAGGAATGGAAGAGAGTTAATTCAAAATCTTTGAGTTTCAACATTGTTTTCATGAATTCAATGGCCATAGCTACCTGCATCATCATTGGCAGCTCCAAACTTCTCTGTGCCAATTCTTCGTTTCTTCACTTTAAATATGTCTGAAACCAGCCCCCTCTTCCTATTCATAACTTAAAGAATGGGAAATGGTCACATATACAAATGATCGAAACAATAATACTAGTTTAAAAAATGTATGCTAATGTTAGTTTGCTTAGCTACTTGTCTGCTAAGTAATGTTAGCTTTGCTAGCTACCTAACCCAGGTCACATTGCTGGTTATTTTGATTTAAACAAAAGCTTATATTAAAATCCTTACCTGCTATTTATAGCGATATTACCATTGCTTTAACTGCTTAATAAGTATTCACCACTCCACCTGCCAAGACAGAGATCATGAACCCAACAAAACAAAAATCAAATGTCTTCTTCTATCTTTTTAGCGGGTAACGTCGTAGAACCAGCACCACACCACCACCACCTATTGGCACGACAAGGCCTTGCATACACGGAAGTAGCAATGTGCTAACTTATTATCTAACTATCTATCTGGATAAGCAGGAATTTAGCAAAAGTGCATTGTTTCAGGTTCGTAAGTTAAGATGTCACGTTAAGTTATTAATTTGTGTTTAGGTTCTTACTAGCTAACGACCACGTTGAATCATGCAAAATATTTCAAATGAAGCTCGTCGTGACATGCTTGCTTCAGTTTAGCAGCTGCAGCAGTAGTTTGCTAACGCTAGCAGGTTTGCTAATTACGTTAGCATGTGTTTTGAAATCTGCAGCCAGTTGTCTTTCTACCATTGTGGTATCTCACTACTGATGAAATGAGCTCATTGGCAAATGTATTTGTAAAAGCCCAGCAATGCTGTTTGTAATTGATAAGGGCATTGCAGCTAGCTAGATGGTTTGTTGCCATTTTGAAATCAGATACATTGAAACCATTCAAGTTTTGATTATTGTTGCACATGTATGTAGTAGGGGGAGTAGTAGTACTGGCGTCGCTCCCATTCTTGGCAACAAAAAAATATTACTGTGTAATATGATAGAGCTGAAAGCACACAGTCAAAATGTTACAGAGGCACCACGCATGCTATGCCAAAGGGAAGACAACCAAGACGGTTCCAAAGATGTTTATTACAGTTCCCCTCTTCCCTGTATGTAGCTAATAGCAATGGACCAACGTCACCACAAATCCCAGTATCCAAACTCCAGCCACCGCGACCACCAGTCAGCATACAAAAGAGATAGAGATGACAGCGGTGGGGGCCACTCTGAGCATAAACGCCTCAGGCCAAACCACCATCCCCAGGCTGGTCCATCTCCTGGACCAACCCCATCGACCTCCCAGAGCCTGAGCACCAGAAGACAGCTATATGAAAGAGACTTTCCAGTATACAAACAGCCTGTTGAAGTTGGGAGTTTTTCCCTGGACTCAGAGCGTAGATTCTTCAATGATGCAAGGCAATTGAGATACTATGTGGAGCCTGACAGGTGTCCTAATTTTGACCTGAGGGATGGCTACAAGGACCGCTTCGTAAAGAGAGACGATGGAGTGAAGGAGAAGCTAGACCACATCCTGCGATGGATCCTGGCCAACAAGTCTAAGTTTCAGTCACGGGAGGCCACACCCAAATCCTCATAGTAAGCACTAAAAGTCTCAAAATGTTTTATTTCTTATTTTATTCATGTATCATTCACCACTGAATTAGATATGATAATCCAGATTCCCAGGACAAGAACTGTCAGTTTTGAATAGACCAAATCATTTAAACTACTCCCATCTGTGTTGTCAGTGGGACATGTATTCTTTGATCAACTTCTCCCCCCAGTGCATTAGGTGTGGACTTTGTGACATGGCGTGGCCACTTGACTAAGCTGCTGACCACACCCTATGAGACGCGGGAGGGCTGGCTGCTAGCAGTCAGCAGACTGGGGGGCACGCTGTACATCAGCGAGGTTGAGACAGAGGTTGCTCGCAGGGAAAGGGAGAACCGCACTGAGAGGCACGAAGAGATGATGTATTGGGGTTATAAGTTTGAGCAGTACACTTGTGCAGGTAGGTAACATAATAGAGTTTTGCTTTGTTTACTTTAAAACCCCTGGTAACTTGTCATCCGTCAGGCACCATAATGCTTAAGAAATATTGTGTGGTTTGGCTGGAGTCAGATGTTTCACAAGCGTCTTCCCCATAAGAAAGTAACATGGCCATACATTTATCCATTATCAGCCCATTAGCTGATGTTGTGATACATCAAGGCACACACCAAAACACATAAACAAGTGATGAAGAAGTGATAACCAGATGTCTTCTAGATCACCGTTTCTCAATGTGGGGTCTGGGGACCCCCAGGGACCCTTGAGGAGGTTCTAGGGGTCCTCAGAAAAAAACGGGGAGTAGTTTAATTTCACAATTTCATTTGTTAAGCGCAACATATAATAAGAGTGAGTATTGTGTGATCATAGGTTTCACTTTCTCCATTGGGGCTAGATAACAGCTCTGATTACCCAATTTGATTTGATTTCGATTAAAGTAGGCTTGATGGTGCTGGTTTCAGGGAGCCAGCACCTACCATTGTTGTCTAAAAATTTAATTTGGTCAACTAAGTTTCTGTAGTAGTTCAGCAGAAACTCAGTGCAAGGCAAACTAGAGACATCTGCAGCAAAAATCTTCACACATCTACTGAGAAAAGGCAGAGATTAAAAGATTAATTGTGGGATTTTAAGAATCAATTCGATTCTCAGATGATGAGACAAAATCTTATCAAAAGTGGGTCTGTGGCCTAATGTGTATCAAATTAGGGGGTCCGTGGCAAAATGCTGAGAACCACTGTCCTAGATGATACTTAAAGGGATAGTTCG
Organism: Parasudis fraserbrunneri; assembly: GCA_900302295.1. NCBI lineage: Eukaryota > Metazoa > Chordata > Actinopteri > Aulopiformes > Chlorophthalmidae > Parasudis > Parasudis fraserbrunneri. The sequence continues at coordinate 13,872 of OMKL01073027.1, read as the reverse complement.
GATTTTTGGACATTAAGTTGTATGAAATACTTGCCAGTAGTGTAACGAAGCAAAGCTATTAGCTTACTTGCGAGTCCCGAGGTCAGAGTTCTAGCCAGTTTCTGAGCGAACCAGAAAGCAAACGGGGTCTTGAAACCAAACATTTTAATCCACACCACAACATGCAGGCAAAATGGTTACCTATTTCTAACACAAAATCATCATCCTCCATGACTTTGTGTTAGAAATAGGTAACCCTTTTGCCTGCATGGTGTGGTGTGGATTGAAACTTTTTTGATTCAAGACCCCGTTTCTGCCATTTGCTGCCTGTCTAAAGCGTCCTAGGTTGCTCTTAACCCGGCCAGAACAGACCACGGGACTCGGTAAGTAAGTCAATTGCTTTGCTTTGACTACACCACTGGCAAGTATTTAATTGAACTTAATGTCCAAAAATCCGAGCTATCCCTTTAAAGTCACCTTTGTCTACTTGTCTAGATGACGTCCACAGTCTGCCTGACCCAGGTGGGGTGGTAAACACTAACGAGGCCTTCTGCACCGTGGTCCAGACTCGGCTGGTTGATCACAGGCTGCTGTTCTCCGGTGAGGTGGACTGTCGGGATAAGGACCCCAAGGCCCCTGCCCCCCCAGCCTGCTACGTTGAGCTGAAGACCTCAGCAGAGATCTGCACTCCCAAACAGCGGAGTAACTTTCACAGGTATAAGCATTTGATGAGTCTGTCAAATACTATGCCCTGGAGTCGTGTCAATTCATACAGATGTCTCAAACCATTAACTTTTCATCTCACGTTGCTTCTTGACAGTTGAATTCTTCCATTGTGAGTATCAGTTTCATGCCCCCCCCCCTTGTTTGGGTGATTCTCAGGTTCAAACTGCTGAAGTGGTGGGCCCAGTCCTTTCTCCCCGGGGTCCCTCGGATTGTGGCAGGTTTCCGAGACCATGATGGAGTGGTTGTATCTGTAGAGACCTTTCACATCTCAAAGATATCACATCTGATCAAGGTATGGTTCAATTAATTGCTCTGTTGAATGCTGACCTGAAAGCTTGGCCACTGACAGCATAGTGATAAATGAAAGTAGCACGGGAACTTTTGAAGGTTTCGTTTTATGGTTCAGGAGTTAAACATGTGATGTCCTTTGCCACCTGCTCTGGTATCTGTGTTGTATTATAGTCATACGTGTAGCCAATATTACCAGAGTAATACATATTCTTCACACCCGTTTGTCTTATCCTTTATAGAATGAATACAACTGCTGGAGGCCAACAGTGTGTATGAACTTCTGCTGTGATTTCCTGTCCTTTGTGAAGAGTGTGGTCAGAGAAGACAACCCCAGGTGAGTAACGGTGACATAATCATAATTTGTGTACTGCTGACCCTTTTTTATGCTTAATAGTTGGAAGTATTTTTTCCTTTCAAACCCTCCAGCTTGTCATCATTGAATTGTTATTGTGCATCCCTCCAGAGTGGTGTACTTGTTTTCCTGGGAGCCCCACAGAGATGTGACCTACTCCGTCCACAGAGACTCGCAGCACTCCTTCATACCAGACTGGTACATAGAGGAGATGAGCGGCCCCAGCAGTCAAGACTCGCACCCCAAATAACCCAACAATCCTTGGTCAACTGGGACTTTTATTATTATTATTAGACCTCCAATGGAGGTTTTTGTGCCAAGACTTTGGCCTTTGATGTATATACCACAATTTTAATTGGATTTTTTTTATATTATTTGTTCAATTAGAATTAAATGAATTTGTTCATATGTGATGTTTTAAAATCTATAGTAATAACAGCATGACAGCAATATTGTTTCACAAACCTTTTTTTATTTTTCCCATGTTACAACAATACGTTACAAGCCCAAAAGGAGTAGTACATCCATTCATTCAACAGAATTATAAAATAACACTACGTTAAGACAACAAATTGTGTACTGTAAATCATGAAGGAATTGCTTCAAGTAAGTTACGTATTGCATCAGTAGTTTGTTTGAACCAGAGTATTTTTATGTAAACTGTTTACAGAGTGTAATGTAATGATGCCATATCATTTCATGCTAGGCCTCCATTAAATGAGGTACTGAAAACTGCGGTAAAAAAAAAGAAACTTAAAAAGCGTATCTTAAAGGTAGAATCTGTAATGCTGTCAAACAGTGACCTACAGGCAAAAGAACCCCTCTTGATACTGCACTTTGTTTACATTTATTTGTTTCGGTTTGATGTGCAGGTTAGATTTTTGATGAACCCCTCTCATATACCCACTCCAATTCACACATCAAACCAAAACAGAAATGTAAACAAAGCGCAGTACCAAGATGGGCTCTTTTGCCTAGAGGTCGTTGTTTGACAGTGTTACAGATTCTACCTTTAACCAATCGAATTCTCTTTAAGGTGCACTATGTAGTTTTGGAAGAGAAATGTGAAACTCAGGAGTGAAAAAATTGTATGGATAACTGAATGAACAATCTATCCTCAAGAGGAAAATTGAGTCCCTGGAACACTGAAGCTTGAAAGCTACCTGAAATGTTACGGTGCATACACACAGCAAGCAACTCAATCAACCAGTCACTGGAAGTTCATTCATTGTCAATACAACTGAGCGACCTGGAAATACTGCCAACGTTATGCCGGTTGACTGTCGCCCCCAAAAAGTTGCCTACTGCTGAAGTTTTGGCGATCATCGTCCATCAACAACCAATCAAATTTCTGTGCTACACATTTTCCCTACCAATGTGACAATGGTTAAATGCATAAATATTCCAACTGCTGTGACCAAAATGGCTAGAGTGGTCTTATCATTCATGCCAAAAAAGAGAAGTTGGTAAGTTGTTCTGCATCTTATAATTGAAGGACTTGAAGAAATTGAAGAAATAAACTTCCTTGGTCAAAACATTGCATCTCCATGAGACCACTCAACGTGGCTCTCGCACCACCCACAACATATCAGAATAGAGCTACAGTTGCTTGCTGTGTGTTCACCCTATTACTGTTTCACTGTTTACAGTGGCAGGGCCAGCAATTCTGTTTGCAAGCACATTTACTATTCAAGTAACTTCTGGGCTCATGTTTGGTTCAGTGCCTCAAATTATTCTTTATTTATGACGACATATGATTTAATTAACATAATAATGCTAAGAATTACATGTATTTTAAATAGGTTTTCTAAACTAATTGCAGTCTCTGCAAATGTAATCAAAATTCCCCTTTTGCACTATCCCCCCCCC
>OMKL01072987.1:4212-22035 GCA_900302295.1 Parasudis fraserbrunneri | reverse complement strand
CCCCCCCCGGGTCCCCCCCCCCCCCCCGCCCCCCCCCCCCCGCCTGTCTGCAGAGGCAAAGGAACTGGGCCCCAACTGTAAATACCAGAGCTGGCAAGAGGAGACAGTACAGGAATTTAATGTGCCTGCCTCCCTAACTTGGCTGGCCTCAATGCATAATGTCCCAAAGTTTTAAAGCGTTAGAGAGAGAGAGAGAAACTTTTCTCACTGGAGACAATGGATACAGACATTGACATTATGTGTGATGGTGCATACTGTTGTTTCTACAGTGTGATAGACGGAGCTGGGAATGACGTCATACCCAAGTTGTGAAGTCGGGGGTTGTGCTGTTCCCCCAAGTTTCCGAGACAGAAATCCTGACTTCAGGGGGCGTTCGAGTTGAAATTCCCGAGTGGGAACTCGGAAGCTCCGACTTCCCAGTACAAATGGAACGCGGCATATATACCAGGTCTGGTCTACAACTTTGTTAAAGATATCCAACAGAGTTTTCTTGTAAACAGCTCACTTTTGTTTATATTCACATTTATGATACACAATTTTTGGGGACCCCTTTCCTCCTACTGTGCACTATAGACGCCACTTTCATCAACTAGTGGTCAAAAACTCCATTGGATACCTTTAAATGTTACATTGTGATTGATTAGGTTTAGAGTCAAAGGGTGCCTAGAGCAGACCTGTCAAACCAGCAAGTAAAACATATCAACATAATAAGAACTGAACTGAATTGCATGGATTTCATGCTGCGCTGTCATGTCATTTATGACATGTCATGTCATAAAAAGCAGTAATGTAGCTAATCAACAGTCTACGATTGTAACTGTGTGTTCAGCCCAGACATGGGGAGTGGTTGGAGGTGCGTTTGTTTACCATCTTTATCATATTTTCAGTGACAGGCTTCGTGGCCTCCACAGAGTCGATGGTGACAGTGCAGGCCTGCTCCGTGCTGAGTTGACGATTGAAGCGCTCCCTCAGCTCCTCCTGAGTGAAGTCCAGCTTAGGGTACCTGTGGTCTGCCCTCTGCAACACACACAACACATACATACATTTGTACATATGTACATACATACATACATACATACATACATACATACATACAGGGGTTTTTACAAGGCTGAGCCCCCAACCAAACTCAAATGTATAGAACTAATCTTTGTTTGACTGTACTGGCATGGATGCTCGCATGTGCGTATGTGTGTGTGTGTGTGTGAGATAGGGATGGGCACAGTTATTTGTATTATTTATATATTCAACTATTTCAATTATTCTAAATGACGTGAGTATTCAACTATTCTAAATGACGTCGGTATCCCACTATAGCCGACGGTTTTGTTTGTGTCAACTGCACTGATTTTCAGTTGTATTTTTCTTCCTCTACGTATTCAATGAATTGAGCAGATTGGATTTGGTTTTCTTATTTAGTTGACTTATAAATGGAAAACAATCACAGTAATGATTATTTGTTTAGTGAAGGCGAGGATCACAGAAGCCTTAATCAAAATGTTTGTATGCAGGGAGGCAGGGAGAAGTAGAGGAACTTGCTGCAGTAGTTGGGCACACACTTGTCCCCCACTCATGATTCCCCACCCAAACCATGCACTTATACATTATTGGTACACACAATTTTAACTTCCATTTTGTATTTTATTTACCTATCAGGATGTTAGCCATCCCAATTTTTACGTATGTGTCTGTCACAGCTGTCAACGGACTATAAAATGGTCAATCAAACTTTTTAACAGGATCACAGAAGCCTTAATCAAAATGTTTTATAGAATATTCAAACATCAGTATGCCTTTAAATGCCCATCCCTAGTGTGAGTGCCGTTGAGTGAGTGAGTGAATCAGTGAATGAGTCAGTCAGTCAGTCAGTCAGTCAGTCAGTCAGTCAGTCAGTCAGTCAGTCAGAATATTGATAGTGTGCTGTCAGAGTCAAAGCCCTCTCAGGCCGAGGGAGAGTAGCAGAGGGAGAGTGAAAGAGCCAGTCTGCTGCCAAGCAGAGAACATTACCACACCTTAATCACCTTTGTCTCAGCTCCATATTGCTATATGGTTCATTATTCTAAGCCTAATAAGGTGTAGCAGCATGCAGAGTGCTTTATCAAACTGCATTACCACCCTGCTGGTACCTTGACAGGCTGCCATGTTTATTTTGGAGATTAAATTACAGCTGCAGGTTGGTGGATTGGTTATGGAGGCCATCTAGACTGGTTAGATTCCCAGTGCTGACAGTACCAATAATGTTGAGGTACCCCTGAAAAAGTATACTTGACACCTTATAAGTACATCGTTCCAAAGATCACGATATCACAATATATTGCAATATATGTATCGCAATATATTGAATATTGAACGATAATACATTGTTATATGTCTAGACTGAACTTGGAACACCCCCAGGAGCTGGACTAAGACAAGCTGGACATGTCATGTGGAGGTCCAAGCTCCACTATTCCCATGTGTGTGTGTACAGCAATCACCTTAAGGATGGACAGAATTAAGCAGGACGTGTGGGAAAACTGACTCATACAAATTCATGGCCCCAATTAACAGCCAGTAGATATGGAAATGTACTTCCATCACATTTCCCCAAGCCTAATTAAAAAGAAAGATGCTTATATCCATAATGTGCAAGGCTTTAGAGCTTAACCCACAAAGAGGGCAGAGCTGGCAGCTAATTAAGGACCCAGAGAAGATGGCAGTGTATATATGGTTTTCACTGTACAAATACACACAGCTGGTTAAATGGTTTGCATATGAGTGTGTGGGTATGTACAAGACTAGGGCTGTCCTCCACTAAAGTACATCTTAGTCGCCTAATAGTCATATGACTTCCTCGAAAAAACGATTAGTTGATTTAATCGACAGATCTGTAAAATTGTGTTTCCCCCACGCAATCATACAGAAGGACCTCTTTCAATGCAGTGTTTTCCAGAGATGTGCTCATAATTTTCCAGAAAATAACTCATTTAGCATGGGGGGGAAATTGTCCATGTGTGTGCTTTTATACATTAAGACACTACAACAGAACCACGTGTGTGCTTTTATACACTAAGACACTACAACAGAACCATGTGTGTGTTTTTATACACGTAATACTCTACAACAGAACCGTGTGTGTGCTTTTATACACTAAGACACTACAACAGAACCATGTATGTGCTTTTATACATTAAGACACTACAACAGAACCACGTATGTGCTTTTATACACATAAGACACAACAGAACCATATGTGTGTTTTTATACACGTAAGACACTACACCAGAACCGTGTGTGTGCTTTTATACAAGTAAGACACCACAACAGAACCGTGTGTGTGCTTTTATACAAGTAAGACACTACAACAGAACCGTGTGTGTGCTTTTATACAAGTAAGACACTACAACAGAACCGTGTGTGTGCTTTTATACAAGTAAGACACTACAACAGAACCGTGTGTGTGCTTTTATACACGTAAGACACCACAACAGAACCGTGTGTGCTTTTATACACGTAAGACACTACAACAGAACCGTGTGTGTGCTTTTATACACGTAAGACACCACAACAGAACCGTGTGTGCTTTTATACACGTAAGACACTACAACAGAACCGTGTGTGTGCTTTTATACAAGTAAGACACTACAACAGAACCGTGTGTGTGCTTTTATACAAGACACTACAACAGAACCGTGTGTGTGCTTTTATACAAGTAAGACACTACAACAGAACCGTGTGTGTGCTTTTATACACGTAAGACACCACAACAGAACCGTGTGTGTGCTTTTATACAAGTAAGACACTACAACAGAACCGTGTGTGCTTTTGCATGTTGCATGTTGCCATTTCTTATTAAAGAGGGAGTGAGCTGGCCAGCAAGAGAACAACTGACTATTCAAAGTAAACACAAGGCAGAGGGGCTGTAGGGGTGGCTGGATGTGCCACAGTGCTGAGCAGCTTTATTAACCTGCTAACAGGGGACAAGACGGACAGCAAATCAGTCTCCAAAAGACGGCAGGTGGATGGCTGCCAAAGCTAAGCTTAAGGCTGCGTGGCTGATAAATCACAACAGCTCTAGCTCTACTTCACTACTACTACAGCTTCACAACAAGAAATAGATGGAGAAGCTAGCACCATGTCTTTAGATAGCGGATGGGATGAGGTCAACGTATAGGAGTGTTGCAGGCGAAATACAGCAACATAGATGTTTGTGTTTGACATGCAGTCTTGATTTGAAAGTACATGCGAGCAGTTCCTTCCAGGGAAAAATGAAATAGCTTACATCTACGGTAGTGGTGGCTGTGTTCTTAATGAATTCATCTTGGATTCTTAATGTAGCTGTATGTAAGTCTGATATATTTACGCTTTGTGAAATTCTGAATCAATATGATCCCCTGAATGTGTTTGCTCCTCTGTGCATGTGTATTGTATTTTAATATATCGGTGCAGTATGTGTAACTGTAATGCTTCAGTTGTCTCTGAGATGAGGGAAAGACACAGTCAAGAACACTGATCAAAAATCTCCTTCCTCTTTCTTATCTTCTCCCTTTCCCCCTCCCTTTCCTCTTCTTTCTTTCTCTCTCCTTCTCTTCCCCTCAGTCCTCATGGTCCTACAACCCTTTTTACTCTCTGCTTTCCTTCTCTTCCAAGCCCATTGTAAAGACAGCCTTGTTGGCATAGCCAGTGGAGACCAAGCGACAGACCAAGAAAGGCTCCTCCTCAAAAATACAATGCAGGCCAATGTATTACTGAGATTTCCACTGTATGCCAACTTCTGATTGAAAGAGGAAACAAGATATTGGCTAGGCATACATATAAAAAAAAAATTATAACAGCGAGAGAACACCATGAAATTCTCCAATGGCATGACGAAACCAGATCAAACTGCATTTCCTACTAGCTACAACTTCATCAAAATTGCAGCTAACACCAGCAAATAATATTCTAATTGGGCTATGTGGCTGCTGCTAATAGTAATTGGAAATCCTCTGAAGACAGTGCAGCCAGCTAGTCATCTAACATGCCAGTCACTCAGTCTCTCAGCCAGTCAGTCAGCCAGCCAGCATCATGAAATCAGGGGCAGAATACAATAAAGCAGTCTCATTTAGCGAGTTTTACCTGCTGGCCAGCTGTGCAGTTTTTTGTTGTTTTTGTTTTAAATTACCTTTCTAGGATAAAAATGCATCACCTGCCGGTTGGTACACTTAGCATTACACACACATACACACACAGGCATATTATTAAGATGTACAAAATAATATGTCAGTCTGACAAGAGAAAAACTGAATGTGGTGCAAGCATGGCTAAAATAGGAGAGGAGAGGAAAGGAGAGAGGAGAGGAGAGGAGATGAGAAGAGAGGAGAGGAGAGGAGAGAAATCTCTGGATAGCAGCCTTAGCTTGCTCTATAAATAGGCTGGTACGCTAACTACCTTTCTGTGAGGGGGGGCGACAATCACATCTTTCACAGTCATGCTGGTACGTACTGACAGCTTTCTCAGCTCTCTGCTATTTGAACTCACTCAGCAGACACATAACGCAGCCTTGAAATCAACTAATTTATGTCTATTTAAAGACATGCATTATGTGACTTTTTCTATAACCCACCACTGTCAAGTTTATAAATAAATTCACTAAACTAATTTCCATAATGTTTTTTTAACTTTATGCTTGGGAAGCAAATCCATTCTGAAAAGCACGGGAAGAGCTTGTACTGGGGAGGCTCCTTGATCCTAAACTGTTTACTCCAGTCACATCCTTTAAAAAGAACACACACACATATGGGCTGACAAAGCCATTGGATTAAAAGGAAATGCACATGCAATCTGGAGCCAACCTGAGGCAGCTCACCCAAATTAAAAAACAACAACATATTCTTCCTCTTACCCAGAGAGCTATCAATCCATCCAGATAGTTTCGGTGTGATTTGCCAAGTTTTGGAGATATCTGCCATAGAGATGTCTGCCATCACTCCAAAACAATGGAGCTGCTGAATGGCATTCATTTTTATTTTGGGTGAACTGCCCCTTTAAAGCTTGAAGAATCTGGGTTTGAAATTAACACCACCTACAAGTAAAATGTTGGCTCATATGTAGCCAACATAAAGTAATTTACAATGAAGTTAGTCAATTACCATATTGACCTGAATATAAGAGGACCCCCCATCCCCTTTTCAAGACTCTTGTTTTAGAAAAATATTTTTTGAAGATCAAATCTTGTTTTTATAAAGAAAATAAGTACCTATCTGACCAGAATGTACCAACAGGCTAATACTAACACATTGAATAAAATGAGGTAGTTATATATTTACTACGGGAAGGCCTATTTCTACCATAATTTAAATATCAAAGTTACAAATAGAACCATAGGTTATATTTCAATTAAACTGCCTCACTGATCACCATGATCTTACAATTGGAATTATTCTCCTCCACAGTCCTGACCTTGGCCTACTTTCAACCCTCTCGTGAATCATCCACCATTAACGTCACTGTCTTTTGAAGGCTGTGGCAGGCTCAGTTTTAAGCTTAAGCTAGCACAAAGCCAGTGATATCATATGAACCTTGAGATTGCAAGGAATCCATTGGTACCAAATCATACCAAACTGGTGGGATGATCAGGAAGAACAGAGTGTGATGAAAAGATGCACTGCATGTCCGGGGGCTGAGTGAGGGAGCACTTCAGCAGAACAACACTGTCAGAAGCATCAGCTTACAATGATACAAGACGGCCCCACTTTTTCAGGTGTAATTTGCGGCAAAAAACTCTGCCCTAAGTCGAGCTTGTCGTTAAGGCATCACTGAACGAGGATCCTCATAATAAACAAACGAGAGGGAGGGGAAACTTTGGCGGACCGACCGACCAACCGACTGACAAAGCGACCTATAGAGCTGCTGGTCGCAGCTAATAATCAAATAGGGTTAATCCCTGGGGCTCCTGTGTACATGGCTATCATGAGGTACCTGTGTGTAGAAGTCATGGACCAGCGGTAAGGAGCAGTTGCTGGTAGTGGTGGTGGCGTTGTTGGGACTGGGCTGGTACTCTGGCTGGACGATGTGGATGGCCCGGAGAACCATGTCTCTCTCATCCTTACGGAACACACAGTGACTGAACAGATCGTCCACCGACAGGCCAACATTCTCCATCTGGTGCAGACACCTGGACAAACACAGAGGTAATTGGAGAGGACATACACATTAGCTGGCGTCTGATGAAACTCCTACATACACAGAGGAACATTTAGGCCAGTCGTTTTTTGTTTTTTTTAAACCACGGTAGAGGAGACAAAATGGGTTGCAGGCCTGTTTCTGATAGGTCCTTACATGACAGAGCAAACAGCATGTTTTAAAGAGCCTGGATCCAAGGACAAGACACTATATGTCTTATTTGGCTCCCAGGCTGGAAAAGTTTATGAACCCTTGACTTAGGTATATGTTAAAAAGAATATACAGACTAAACTCTAAAAATACCGAACTACATGTCAATGCAATGCTGCTTTTACATATAGCCTAATGGAGACACCTGAAGAGAGCTGCATGTTAAAGAAGCCATATTGATTTGTCACATGTGTGTAACCAGTTGTCTGGTAGCCATTCCTAATTAACATAGAACACAGACACATTGCCCCTTCAGTTAGCTGGAGGTAAGCTCAGTGTCAGGCGTTGGAACCTTTCCAACTTTCCAGAGCTAACTAGAGAACGGGCATCATAGATGACAAGAACAGCTCTTTCCAGTTTTAATAGGACATTTAGAATGAATTAAATAATTAAATCTTATTATTGTGTCTTGCGTACAGTTACGCCCAGCCCGCATGGGCTTACAAGACACCATCAATTCAGACAAGTCAGGACCGGAGTACAGGATATACACTGTCAAACAACATAGAAGAGAAATAAATAAACAAACAAACAAACAAATAAATAAATAAATAAATAAATAAAGCATTTTTCTCATTCAGTTCTTCAGATCATCACTGAGTAGGACAGAACTCCTAAGTCGCAGTCAATCTATCTTGCCCTCTTTTCCAGGCTTTTGAAACAAAGTTGGCACACTTGAAGAAATCAAAATGAAACCGATTATTATGAGGGAGCAGACTTCAGTGTCTGATCACAAGTTCAGAGCTCAGAACCTCCTGACCTGACTCTTCATGTGGGGACTCTGGCCAAGAGGACTGAGTAACTCCCTGGGCCCTGTCTGCCCGGGGCTTGATACAAAGACACCGTTCTGCAGGATCATTGCGTATGACTTCCCTGGTCAGGTCGACAGTAACAGAATAGCAATCTGAGTATTTGCATCGAGGGGCAGTGCCACCCTGACACAGCAGAGGTACGAGGTTGGCCCAGAGACAGGTGGGCACAGACAACCTCGCTGAAATGTTTATTCAAATATAATCACCCAGAGAGAGCATGGGTCTCCATGACCGGACTGCTGAATACAGATAATGTCAATGTGTATCCAGTCACTGGAATACAGATTAGCAGTGTAAAAATGATGCTTATCTCACAATTCAATTTGATATATGATATTGGGTTCATGATAAAAAAATGTGGCCACAATGTCAGAAATGGAGTTGAAATGAACATCAAACTGCATATGATTGAATAAATCTAGGTTAGGCTATATGTTTCTTACTTGATATGAGGGATTACATTTGGCCTGAGACTGTGATTTTGATTTGTGCGTTTTATTGTCCACTTTCGTTAGTCATGACTCTTATCAGATTTTGGTAATAGCTGATAGCACAATATATGTTTGAGCCCTACAATAATTTGGCTACTTTTTTTGTATTACAATACTCTGAGAGAATTATCAAAAGATAGCTTACGTACACTGCAGTATATTATTATCTGCCTAATACTGATGATGATACAGGAAAAGACAACCTGAGATGGGGAGGACAGATCTGGCTACTGTAGATGATCAGATAACAGTGTCTACACCAATGAACAAGACAGAGCACGAGTCATACTCTGAAAACCACACCCACCGGAGGGGGAACAATCGGCGCCATAATATGCAGCCGGGGGGGGGACCTCTATAATACCACCATGGGGAAACCTAACAAAATGCCTGTAGCTAGCTAAAACAGGAACTTTCAGCATGTCAAATGATCATTTTAGCACCCTGTGTTTTTAGCACCCTACCAGAGAACAAGGGATATTTGACAAACAACCACAGGAGGGAAGACATGGCAAAAATAGTTTAGAACTAAAATGATGATGGGGTAAGTTACCTGTTAGCAAGCTAGTTAACTAAGAAACTTGCAAACATAATACTGTAGGCTACAGCTTTCTGAGATATCTTTCAATGCTTACCCTGACTTGCTGAACACATTAGCACAGGCTATTGAGTGCCAAGTTCCCCATGTTCTCCCATTCTTGCTGCTGATGCCTCACATCTTATTGCCAATATCTACTTTTCTCTTCTTGAAGGCTCAGTGTTGGGTTCTTTACCCTGTTGGTAGTGCATCCCACCACACAACAGATTTGAGGTACTTTTCTGTCATTTGCTAGCTGACCAAAATGACAAGGAGGCTCTGTCACACAATACAAAGTCAATGGAGAGCAATGGAATGTTTTCCCCTCTGGTGAGGGCAGGACCTATTTGCCCTCTGTCTCTATTACTGTATTCCCCCAACAGGCCACCTCCTTATCCTCCCAACTGGACTACCAATGCTCTTCCACATGTACTTTTTGTACAGCCTAACCTTTGTATTATTACATATTGTGTGTGTTATGAGTGCGTTTATGTGTTGATGCTCTATTGCTGTAACTGTTAAATGTCTGAACCAATAAGAGGGAAACATATTGTTTATGCCAAGACTGACATGAGGTGTCAGGCGTTTCCCCAACACAGATGGAGTAGCCTGGTGTCCCCGTGTAGTAGCACTGCCCTCTTGAGGTTAAATGCAGAACTACATGAGAAAGATAGAAGGCAGGGAAGAGAGCAGCAGACACATTTGTCATCGACCTGTGACCACTGCCTGTGACTGTGAGAGAGCACTCCTTTGCCCTCCACACCTTTTCCTCCAGACACTGATTAAATACCTGTGCACCAATTACCACCCGGAGGCAACCCTGGCTTAGCACCTCTGTCTTCATGCAAATCTAATCAGAAGCTAGCAGGGCTCTGGCCATGCAGCATGAATGAGACAGTCATTTTCTGTCCTTTTTTCATGTCAGCGGCATAACGTGAGTTACGGTATCTTTGAAAAAACTTCTGAAGCGAGGTGAAGAGGTCCAATATTTTGATGTTTCAAAGTCATGTCTTGGCTTCTCTTGTAATGTTAAATGTGCAATTTTGGTCTGAGCAAATGAGAGAGTCTTGAACAAAGAGGGGATTAAGGCCTGGTGCTGTGGCAATGTGGTCCAGACGAACAAAGAGGGCAGAGAAGTTGAGAGATAGAGCCGCTCAGCTGCACCCTGGGGAGCAAGAGCACTGGAGGGCACAGCGCTCACAATGGAAACTTCTAGAAAGACAGGGAACACGTCTGCACAGTGCACAGCATAGGAGAGAGATAGGGCAGGGAAGCGGTGTGGCGAGATGAGAGCGAGGCAAGGATATGGGTCTATATATTTATGGGGACTAACATTTCAGGGACGATAGAGGGAGGAGGAGAGAGGGACAGGGACAGGTAGACAGACAGACAGACAGACTGGTGGGATGATCAGGAAGAACAGAGTGTGATGAAAAGATGTACTGCGTGGCCGGGGACTGAGTGAGGGAGCACCACCGCAGAACAACAATGTCATAAGCATCAGCTTACAATGATCGATGGACCAACCAGCTACCTACCACCTCCTCTGCTGCCCTGCCGCCTGCCCTGTCATTGGGCCACACTGCATAGGGTGACATCCTCAGGGAGAAGGAAGGTGTGTGTGTGTGTGTGTGTGTGTGTGTGTGTACTTCAGACAAGATCCATGATAGAGGCCAAGGGAGCACTCAGTTAATACCTAATGAAGCCAACAGTGATAAGAGGTTGGCCAACTCGCCCTAAGCTTTTGCAACAAGGTACTATTGGTCTACGCTTACTGCACTACACTTTAGAAACAATGGTGCCTATTTTAAAGAAGTGATGGTAAATTTGGTGGTGCATCCAATCATAGGTCACAGGTCGAAGCTACCGAGCCCTTTTGCTGTTTTCTGTTCCAATAACTTCACACGAATATCTTGCTCTTCACAGAAAACACATTATTAATCACAATCAGTTGAGCTGGCTGACATCCATTACCCTCCTCCACTGCCTGGACTGCAGGATAGCTGATTATATTGGCTGCCATCAAGCAGGAACATTCATTATAATAAATCTAGTCTGAACTAGAGCCACGAGTGGTGTGGAGATGAATTTGTCCTGCGTGCTTAATGTCATGTGATAAATCTATGTCTGAGGTGGCATGCAGTCAATGACAATGCAACTCAATTAATCCTGCTCATCAAAGGTGATTTGTCAGGCTGGTCTAGTTACTGCTCTGCGGGGCTGCAGGCAGTCAGGAGTCCTTGATGAGAGAGGTTGGATGAATACACCTGATGGTGAGACAGGTGGGTGTTTCTCTGTGTGTAGAGTGTGCGTGTGTGTGTGTATGTGTGTGTGTGTGTGGGAGGGGGAGCATATCAGGGACTCAGGAAAATGGAGGATATACTGTATAAGTTGCATTTTCTTTAAATAACATTTTAAATCAACTAAATAAACCTTTACAAATAAAAGGACCTAAAAAAATAAATATTAAAAGTATTGATGATGACTGTAACAATTTATGTAAATTGCTTTAAATTGTTGCCGTTTGCCGTCTGTCTGCTGGGTCCCTAGATTAAATAAATTAAATAAATAAATAAATAAATAAATAACAAAACAAAGAAAAGTTGGTGTGGCACTGGGAAATTGTTGTTGCCTAGCAAATCCACGCTCAACACACTGCTGCCACTGCGGCTAACAATTCTGACTTGTAACAACTTAAAGAATTGAATCCATTTTAGCATTTAAAACAGCCAACTTGGCAAGCAAAGCTAAAAAGAGCATGTCAGTATGTCACAAGAAGATAGCCTTGAGATATGCAACAATAAGACCATATAGGACAACCTTCAACAGCCTGCACAGATATTAGGCTCTCCACAAGGTTGCTATGGTAACAATATCAGCCATGGATTAAAGGAACAGGAAATGAGGGGCCAAGGGTCAGGATGGATGAATCAGAATACTTGAGAGACATTGAATTGTCTGGTAGTCAGAACTCTCCACTCACAGTTAGTGTACACAGTAGCCTTATTATACAGACCCAAATTCATCACCTATGATAAGCAATAGGAGGGCGCCAATACCATTTTATTTTAATTTACTGCCAGCATCAATTCTGAGTACTAAACACCAAGTATTTGGCTAATACAGAGTGCCGACCCAAGCCGTTATTTAATGAACAATAAAGACTTCGACCATTAGGTCAACACACTTCAGTTACACATGGCTCTTGGTTTCAGATTTTAGTCATGGGGAAATTCTCTGATACCAATATCCTATTTCAGCAAGTTATCAGCCCACTATTCGATACCAGGTAGTAACGGTATTGATTCATCCCTATTAAGGGTAGTATTACCAATAGGAAACAATCATTAGACACCGGTCTGTGCTTTGTAACACCCATTTATGGGCTTGCATTTAGGGGTTGCAAAGGGTTGGAAACTTTCCGGGAAATTTCCGGAAATGTTCCATGGGAGGTTAAGCTTGGAATCTCTGAACTTTTGCCCAATTTCAATAAAAAAATCTTGGCTTATAATAGTGAACTTATTTTGGGGGGAATTACACATAATAAGGCAATACTCGGTATGGTGGCATGTTTTGGCCTGCACTGTGCATTCAATGTGTAGTGCACTCCTCCATCACATGTACAGGTAATTGCCAGCATCCAGAGACAGTCTATATAATGAGCAGACACATCACTGTGGTAGTTTTGAATGGGGAAATCCATAACACGACAACGATAAAACGACTTGCTACAAAATAAACATATTCAGAGAAAATTATTAAAAAGTTATATATAATTTACTGCATCTTAAGGTGAAATGTGAGTTTTAAATATGTTTTAAATTAATAACAATCTCTGCCAAAAGGCTGTGAATTGCGCAGTGAGTGGTTGCCATGGTAACTATGGACTCTGTGGCAGATCCACTGGATGACCCATGCATAGAAGCTGCATTATAGTTATAGTTATTATAGTTATTCCCATTAATTCCCATACATTCCCGTTAATTCCCATTTTGCAACCCTACTTACATTGTGGGCAATGCAGTATGCATTGTATGTTTTTCTTTAAACCCATATCTCAGGAGCATGGTCATTACTTACCAAACCAATCGCACTGGTGGACAGCTTAGGTCAAATATAGCTGATGCGCTATACGCTGGGGTTCGAGAGGTCCCCCGTTTCTGACATATCACAACTTGTCACAACATGTGCATCCTTACTTATCCTTAGCCAAATGCAAATAAACTCAGTTTTCAGACCTAATGTGTTACTTGTACAGCTGTAGCTCTCACCTTCTTGGCCCAGACCCGCATCATGATGTTGTAGATTCCTACGTTGAGTATCTTGCGGTATTTCGTTATTCTGTGCTGCCTGACCAGGGTGCGGTGTGCCCGCTCAATGTCCCCAACAAACACACATGCCTCCAAGTAGGAGCGGAGGCTGTGCAGGGAGTCGTTAAAGACATTTTCCTCCCCATCCACCAGGAGGCGTTTTGGGTTGGTTGAGGAGGTCCCCCGGTTGACCCGTCTATCCATTTCCCCCACCTCAGCCTTCTGCTTAGCCCCTACTGTAGCTTGAGTACCAGCCTTGCTCTGGCCCTTCCCACTGCAGAGCTGCTCCTTGGAGTCATTGACTTTTCCTCCAAAGGCCTTACAAGGTTTAGAAGCTGCTGCAGCAGCAGTGGTAGTTGATGAAGGCAGTGCAGACCCAATTTGTTCAGACAGTGTTTTTGTGTCTTTGCTCTTCTTAGTGGTGGGTGTAGTCTTTTTGGCTGTTGTAGATATGGTTTTGTATGATGTGGCGGGGAGCATCTGGCTGCCTTTGCTGCTACTGCTGCTTTTGGATGTTGGTGTGGGCCTCTCCTGGACATTCTTGCGAAGTTTCTGCTGGAGGTGCAGTTGTGTCTTTATTTTCTTCTTCTTCTCCTGGCTTAGTTTTTCAATCCAGCGGCTAGGTTGGACTTGAGAGACTTTACCACCAGTCTGTCCTGATTTAGGGGTGTCTCCTTTCCCCCTAGATGCACTTTTGGGGGGCTTCTCTGAAGGAATCCCTCTCCCTGTTGAGGGCGCTTTGAGAAAGTGCACCTTTGCATGTTGGACATCTATAATGACATCAGACTGGAGTTGCTGGATCCTGGCCTCAAGCACTGCAGAGAGAAAGGAAAAGACAACACATTGGTGATAGAATAATCATACCTCATTCTCCTGATGCACTTGTAAGTAGCCCATTTCTCAATAAGAGCACATCATTGACTCCAATCATGGGCGCAGTTTGCGTTGGTTCAGGGGGCTCACTGAACCCCCTCGTGACCATAGCCAAAAATACATGTAAAGATTTTGTTTGTTTTTGCAGTACAGAATTAATGAATGATTGATATGTAACATTCTAACTTGTGATAATAAATACAAAATAAGCGTAGACCTAATGGTGTGTGTTTTTTTTTCCTAAAACATGGGTAGGTCTGATTTACCATGCTGTGACCATTAGCTAAGGAAAGACTGAATAAAGACGCAGCCCAGATGACAAATCAACTGAAAATGCTGTGGCGGTGCTAAATAAACGTAGCTAGCAACACTTTGGCTTTAGCAACATCGGAGCAAAAGATCTCAGTTTTGAGGAGGATTAGGAGCCGTCTCAGATCCAATGGCTCAGGAGAGATTCTCTATTCTAGCCCTACTGCATTGAGGGTGATCTGACTGCAAAACCGTCACTGTTAAATAGTGGACATCGATACAGCAGCCTTCTTCTGCTTCTGCACTAAGCAGGTAAGACATTCATTGTGTATGGTGTTGAAAACTCTGTTTGACTGTTTGAAGTCTGTAACCTACCATTTTGTGCGAAGTGCAAACTTGTCTGTGTGCTCTGGTACTGCTTGATGCGTAGCAGGCTTTTAGAGGAGCTTTCCATTCAGCACCTGCCTTTGTAGACCATCTTCCTTGAAATATTTCCTCCCCTTGCTGTACAATTTATTGCTGTTAACTTTTAGGCCTACTTGTGTATTATGTGTGTGCGCAATAGTGAATTTTGGTAGACTATTGGAAGGCCAATATTGACATGTAGGGTATCCTTTTTTGTTTGGATTGGAGGTGCTTACAGTGGGGAAAGGCAAGGGCTATACTTCAGGTTACGGCTATCATGTGGTGATTTTTATTAGCTTGGTCTGATTAATTGTTTAATATGTGAAATACATTCAATATAAGGCCTCTCTGTTATGACATGTTCAGCCATGGGGAAATGAGCCCTTGTCTGTCAGGTTCACATGCACATTAATGTTACAATGATATTTGGGAGATTCTATGAGTTTGCACATGTAGTCTAAATCCCATAGACCCTTTACAAATGCTGGGGTAAGCTCATATAACGACTATGGGAAACCCGAATATGATGTCTGGGATATAGCCATGTCTAAGATACTGATGTTACCTTATTCATTTACTTTTGGGGTTTTCTGTCTGTGTGAGTTATGTTTCCACAGGTTTGCTCGCAATATTCTGTTTGCTCATGCTATATGGACATATTGTTAATATACGAAAGTGCATGCAAACATCTTATCCCGTCAAACACCTTGTACAGATTTTGCACAGTTGTGAACCCCCAAACAAGAACTTAAAACTGTGCCGATGACTACAATGTAAATGTAAAATGTAGCAATTCAAGTGCCTTCTCTCTATCTGTGTTTCTGAAACAAATCTATTTCTAAGAGGGCTATCTTGAGGGCAGGCAGAGAAATGGTTTAAGACCACCATCCCACATGGAGCAGTAGCCTTATGCTCCAAATGGAGAGAGGATTAAGTAAATTGAGTATAGCCAATGAAAGTCAAGGAAGGTCTGCCTGCCAGATTAGGTCCACATACCGTCTAACAGTTGATTTTGTTCCAGAACACGTCTCTTCCCATCCTCTGTCTTTGGAATTAGAGGTGAGAAATTTCTGCGTTGTAACCACCAAGGTGTCTCTGCAAGAAAAGATTTGAGGAGGCTCGATATGAACTGGGCCCATCATGGCTCAATGATAAAGACTGCAGATTATGTGAATCTGGCTACACTTGACTACAGCTACAGCTATTGCTATAACATTACATATGTCATTACTTGAATACAACTAATATTGTCCTCATATGTGTAACGTTATTAATGGAATGGGTGCTTTGTTTAATGGGTTGCAGTCACTAAGCACAGCTGTAACATAGCAATCTACAGAAATAGCAGCAAGTTGGGTTGAAATTGCGACGTTGCTTTGAACACACGGCATACACTTTGAATACAAATTTTGAAGAGTGTTGTGAGGAGCAAACTAGCTAATATGCGTAGTTTGTTGTGGTGTAAGATCTGGTATTCTCTACCTGAAACAGGAGAGGGCAAGCGATAAGCTCACATACCTGATATTCGCCTTTGAACAGTGTCCCGTATCGTGAGACAGAATTGGCAGTGGTCTGCATGAGATAGACGACGTACATATCTTTCAATTAAACCACAATGATTCAGACACTTTTGAAAGGCACACAGTCTAAGAAGTGACATGTTGACATAATAACCGCATTACTTGTGGACACTAGGCCGCCATTTTGAATAAGACCTAAGCAATTGAACGCGAAGGATTACCGTAACTAAACAGTCGTGGCTAAAAGATCGCAGATAAATCGAGTGAGGTAATGTTGGAAAAATCCAAACAGTAGAAAACGCCTCATAGCAAAGTACGAGGCTACTTTGAGATTTATTTCATGAATTTCAGATGAACTTTAAAAAGTAAAATCTTAATCAGAATATACACCTAATAATTCGATTTTGTTCATAGAAATTGCCAGGGTTCTAATGGTTGTGACATGCATGTTTTTTGTTGTTGTTTTTTTGTTTTGTTTTATAAAGTATGTAATTATTTTGGGGATAAAAAAACGAGTGAAAGAAAGGATAGAAATGAACTATCCATACAAAAATCACAACAGTCCCCACGGACATACCCTGAAGATGCCAAGCAATTTTGAAGCTGGAAGCTTTAAAGCTGTAAGAGGAGTAGCAGTGACAAAAAAGTCACTTACAATATCAGTAAGTTGGTTTTATCAAGCCAACTTAACTAGATTCATACGCCAGAGGCCTAGGCAATTCAACCACATGGCCTGTAGGTGGCAGCCTCACCATAGGTAAAATAACAAGAACAAAGGTCAAAATAGAGGTCAATCATAAGATTTAAGTATTAAATTCAAGGAAAGAAAGCCACAAGTGAAATGTTTCACTCTTATGACCTGACCAAAATAGTTTGTATTTCATGTTGGGTTTTGCTTTGCCATCACACTGTGATGTATGTTATCTTTTCATCCATCCATGAATGAAAGCCATAGACTTATAAAGAATCCTAACTGACGAATGCTATTGTTTGACTGACGACAACAGGTGTGAATCATTTTTGCTCAAGCGAGGAAAAAACATACTGCATTCCAGACTTCAAACACTTTAGCAAGGAGACAAAATACCATCAGTCATTATTATTGATAGGCTTTATAGAAAAATGTCCCAAAAGTTCTAAGTCATGTCCAGTCCACTATGTTAAGTATTTTGAAATTATGTTTTTGTAAGCTACATAATCATTAATTGGGGGGGGGGGGGGGGGGGGAGTTTG
>OMKL01072791.1:3841-14082 GCA_900302295.1 Parasudis fraserbrunneri | reverse complement strand
GAAATGTAACCTTATCATACACTATGCAGTACATTGCTAAGCACTACACAGCAGTTTGCTTTCCTTCCTTTGCTTTTTATTATTATTATTATTATTATTATTATTATTATTTTATTTTATTTTATTTTATTTTTTTTTTATGTTGACAAATATAAATATAATATAAGTATAAATACTTCTGACTTTTTTTTGCTAGCTTCTGTCACAAATTCCTTGACTTCACTGGATATGTTCATTGCAATATCCCTGATATAATACCTATATTGTATATTATATTATATTAAGACTAATCCAAATGATGGTTATGATGGGGTGAGAGAGCTGTGCTATCAATTCTCTTTTATTCTATTGTATTCTTCACTGAGTGCTTTTCCTTATCATTAGGGCACAAGTATCTTTTGTTCTGTTTTATTATAAATAGATATTTTCTTACTTTGCTGTTATATTATCTGTTAATCATGCTGTATTTGGCCATTTTATAACTTGGCAATAATGTTATCTATATTGTAAAATAATTTCAAATATACTTTCTGGATGAAGTAATGATAAACTATTTTTGTGTTGTGGCTAATAAAGAACTGGACCCGTCTGGTATGTTAATGGACTCATGCTCCATTAACTGGTGTGAAATCTTGAAACATTTTTACATTGTTGCTTTCCATGGAAATACGTAATTTTGTACATGTCAAAGCAAAATGGCATGCAAGATACACCATTTATCCAAGTTTAATTCAGATTCAGCCTGTAGATACTGAGATATTCAACACTATACCTGACTCTCACTCATTGAATGACTCAGATCTGAAATGTTAAAAGTTGGATCATGCTGCTTGCATGCACCTGTGTTGCCTGTTAGGATATGAGAAAGAGTTTTTAGCATGTAAAATACAAATGAACCATTTCATTTTCAGACACTTCTACCCTGTTCCAAAACCTTCTTTTTATTATTATTATTTATTTATTTTTTAAATTTTTTTAAAGTTTTCTTTACTTCTAACCTGTATGGAGAAATGGCAGACACCACTGCTTGCTTAGCTACACCTCCTACCAGTTGAATCCAGTGGGCAGTTCAATTTCCAGAGTTACAGTGGAGTTCATGTTTGGCTACAGGAGACTGAAAATGTCTCTATGCCATTCAAAAAAACAGAAAAAAAAAAAAAAACATAGCCTTGGCTTCATTATTGTGGAGAGGCTAGCTCACTGAAGCTAAGTATTCCAAAACCCTTCATGCTGTACCAATGGCTTACTAATCTAGGTGAAGAACAAGTGGGGGTCTTCTGTAAGAGATTTGGTGTCTGTATGTCAAAAGATGTAAGAGCTATGATTTATCAAAATTATGCCAATCAACCTAGTGCCCATATGGATAATTGACTATTGAGAGTGAATGTGATTCGTTCCCTGATATTCAACATATCTAATTCAACCCTTATTCAAGATCGCGTACCTCAGTCAGTCACTCAGTTACTGACATTTACTGCACTGTTTGCAAAAACATATAATGAATAAAAAAATGAAAAAATTAAGAAAAACAACGAATATAATTGAAAGCAAAATTATTTTTGACAGTTGATCAACCTGTTTCACTAACCAGTGGTAACGGCTGGAAATGAAAATCCTAATGTGCTTGAAAGCAAGGGTCATACTATTATGAGAGGAAAAATTAGAGTAGAGGGAACAATGGAAAAACAGCAATGAAGCGCTAAAGGGATACAATCACAAAGAAAGACTGGCAGAGGTGATTAATGGAGAACAGCATGAAAAAGAGAGAGAGGTGGTGGTGATACTGGGAGTAGGTGTGTGCGTGTGTGTGTGTCCTGAGGAATGTCAGTGATGTCCCTCCCTGCCACTGAGAGCCAATCATATTTATAGCAGAAGAGGGAGCTGTGTGAGCGTAAGGTCTAACACTTCATGATAGAACTTTACGTCAACAAGACAAACAGGGATACACAGAGGGACAGGTAGCACTATACAGCAGGCAAACAGCTCTGTCTATATTCTGTCATGGTTTGAACTCCTATCAGTGTCTTGTCCCATTGCCTTTTTGGGAAAAAAATGAATAAATACAAAATAAAATAAAGCATACTAGCACACTACATCACTTTCAATTTCAAATGTTTTAATTGTGAAGTAGAAACAGTACAAAAATGCATAATATTGCACATAATCAATGAATTGCACTTTCTCAAGGTACAGATCTTTGCGTGGAAATTGGTGACCCAGATAAAAGAATAAGGTAATCTGATGTGTAATAATGGTGTGTCCATTTTTAGGTGTCTTCCTGACTCATGTCGGACTATTTAACAGAGTGAAAAGAAGAACAGAATCTCCATAGAGTACAGTAGCTGCTTTTATCAAGATCTTATGAGAATTAAATAAATAACCATTGAGTGTTAGCGTGCAGTTTTGTGTCAATGTCTACATCAGCGTTTTTTTGTCCATTACCAAAGCTGGTGGCTACAAATCTTATCTGCTGTACAAATAAAGATCGCTACCCCACTCCCCAGGTATATATATATATATAGCCCTTCTACTCTTGCAAATTCAGTGCATGATTGCTTGTGTGGGGTTTGATATTCTATAAATGAAAACAAACATTTGACAACAATGTTATAACAACGTTATAACGTGGAAATGTTTTTGAATGTGGGGTTCATCACTTACATATTTGAAAAGTTTGAATTGTAGAAAGAACACTATTTTTGGACCTTTCTTAGTCCATTGGAAATTTGAGTACAGATCTGTTTTACTTCAGTGTTTACAACATTATCAATGCAAACAAACCTGTTACAGCTACAGAATCCAGCAAATACCAAATACAATTAAAAACTCAACTCTGTTGTGTGGTGTTACTCCTTGTATCAAGAGCTCAGTCAACCAAGTAGAGAAAGAAAACATGTCTCTATTCCTATTTCTTTCTTATGGTGGTTGGGCTTCGTATTTGTTTTCATTTGGATTACGGATTGGCATTTAATTAACAAAGTGATGATTGGATTACAAGTGATGAGAGTAATTAGAGTGAGGGAATGTATGAGGGAAAGGCAATACTAACTTTTCATGAACTCAGAGTTGTCAAAATATTATTTTGTTTTTTGTTTGAAGTTCAATAAAATACTGTTAAGTCATTATAGAAAATACTCTGCGGTATACATAATCAAAACAGCAGCAAATTTAAGAATCTCTGGTGTGGGAAAAAAAATCAAGTTTTCTGTTGAAAAAATCAACATTTAAAAAATCTGATTGAACCCCCCTATGTCGGTCTGCATCTTAAAGGATTACCTGCTTTGAGAAGAGGGACACGAATACTCAAACTGAATTTCATGAACATGACTATACTTTGCTAAAGGACAAAGAGGACAAATATCCAAGACACTGTTCTATGAGTGTTCCTGTCTGTCAGTGTGGCTAACAGAGTGAAACAGAGATGATAGATAGATAGATAGATAGATAGATAGATAGATAGATAGATAGATAGATAGTGTGGCTAACAGAGTGAAACAGATGGAGAGACAGCAAAAGAGAGGAGATAAGTTGAGTAAGACAAAGAGATGGAGAAAGGGCGTTGCATGACAAGGTAGATATATAGAAAGATAGATAGATAGATAGAGAGGGAGAGAGAGAGAGATAGATAGAGATAGATAGATAGATAGATAGATAGATAGAGAGGGAGAGAGAGATAGATAGAGATAGATAAAGAGACAGAGACACAAAGAGACAGACAGATAGGCAGAAAGGCATACAGACAGCCACAGAAACATGTGAGAGAATAAAAGAGAATGTATGTGAAAACAACACATGCCACTGATACACTGTCATGTACAGTACTCTGTTTCATTTTACAGTATACGCATGTTCCTGTCAGTATTCAAATGTTTGTGCTTTGCTGGGGGGCAGGTGTCCATTCAAAGTAGCCTATGTAGGTCAGAAACAGAAACTTTGAACAGAACACTCCACGCAGTGTTCTCCTCTTCTTGCCAAGCGGTATTCTCTAGGGACAAAAAAGACCAAAACTCTGTTGCACTGAAAAAATACAATAGTTTAAATCATAATTAAAGTGAGAGGTGCATTTACCCAGTAAATAAATAACATCCATCTTCATCCATCTTAAAAAATATATCATACAAAAAAAACATTTCTCAAATCTCACCTTTGCCAAGGGAAAGTCGATCCTCTGGCAAACAAAGCCACAAACTGAAGTTTAGTCAGGCTGTAAACCTCCATCTGTAAATAATGTTTTTGTTTTTTGCAGTCCCCAGACTGACTTCCAGTGCAGTCTCACTCACAACTCAGGATCCTCATCGAATGGTTTTACTGGTTCCCCGTGGTGATCCATCCTTTTTGAACAGCCCTTTCATCCATTTTTTTGGGGGGGGAAGGAGAGACAGGTATAAACATACCATGTGAAAAAGCCATTCCAAAGCCATACAGTTCCCCTCAGAGGAACCAGAGTTTCCAGCGAGCATGCTTTTTGGACTCTGTCTTGGACTTGCGTTTCGGGGTGGAGGTGAACACCTCGTTGGAGTAAGGCAGAGCAGGGCATTGTGGGCTGTCCAGGGGGCAGAGTCTCTTCATTAGGGGCTGCAGTTTGTCCTCCTGCTGCTTGAAGTCCAGCTCCACACTGTGACACAAACACAAGAA
Source organism: Parasudis fraserbrunneri (assembly GCA_900302295.1). Taxonomy (NCBI): domain Eukaryota; kingdom Metazoa; phylum Chordata; class Actinopteri; order Aulopiformes; family Chlorophthalmidae; genus Parasudis; species Parasudis fraserbrunneri. The sequence continues at coordinate 9,447 of OMKL01072791.1, read as the reverse complement.
ATAGCATAGATGACTCATGCCAGTGTGGCTCTCAAGGATTTGACAGCATTCAGCATAATTTTTCATATCCGTGCCATTCATGACGATTTCATTTCCTTTGCATATTCAATGTCACTGCTCCATAGCATGACTGCACAATCTGGTGTGCTACATTAGTGTTATCCTATTTAAGTTATCTAAATACAGCTATTAACACAGTATATAATGTGCACAATGGTGGAATGTTACTAATTAAAATGACTGTGATTGAGTCGATTTTTTTTAGGCAATTCAACTTGTTTGAGTACTTTTAAAAGACTGTACTTTTACATCTGTTTGATAATTTTTTACTCTGGGGCATGAGTCATGAGTACAATGATATCTTTAATTCACAGTAAATCATAGTAATTCTGGACAGTACCTCTCATAACCGATACTAGCCTCATTGATATTTATTTTTAAAAAGAGACCATCCCCAAACCTTGGACTTGTAATGACCCATCAAAATATTTGCAAAGACTGCACTAAGATACTTGTTGGAAAATAACTAACTCAGACTTTTTTAGTGTGCTACTTGTTTACTTTTACTTTTACACATTTTCTAGAGTACAGTAAAGTATGTACTCTTACCACAACTTCAGTAAAATTTCACTGAAGTAACAACTTAAATGTGAGGAATACATTTCAGTACTCTCTCTACCTCTGATCTTGAGCGGCTGCCAAATTTTCAGTGTTCAGTTTTTGCCTGTTGAGGGAAGGCCAGATGGAGGAAGGACGGGCAGTACCATTGCACCAACAGACGCCCTGGCAGGACATATCTTTGCCTCACATATTTAACAGTTTTCAGCTCCTTTGTACCATCTCTGTATTTAACATGTATATAGTCACAGGGTATTCCCTGTGCAGATGATATTCGTTTGAATAAATTAATGAAAAAAAAAAAAGTCAGAATATGGGTTGCTCCTGACGTCTGACTTCGTCATCCGCCTCTGTAATCCCTGGCTGGTCATCATCTGATTCTGTTCCAGCCCCATGGTTGAACTCTCTCAGATTAAATCTCTCAGGACTGAGAGGAGTGCAGGCCTTAATCCTGACAAAATGAAACCATTGAGAAGCCAAGCAGACCCTGATTTAGAGCCTGTATTCAAGCAAGGGATAATGCACTATTATACATCATCTACTCTCTTTTTATTGCTATTGATTCTGTTAGCTCATTTTATTTATTTGTTCCTGGGGGGGGGATGTCATGAATATGGAAAATACCAAGCCATTAGTAAAAAGAGAATGAGTCATGCTACCTGCCTGCCAATGTGATAGCTACACATCTAATTGTTAGAAAACAGCTACACCTCAACAAAAGTGCTTTTGTTTTTAGGTTTATCTACAATATGTTAAACCCATTTTCATATTTATTTGATCACTAAACGTAATTCTCAAGCCCCAAATAAATAATTTCTCAACTATGCTCATTTTGCATTCATAAATTTAATTTTTATGCATTCATTCAATTGTTTTCAACAATTTCATATGACTTCCTTGAATCTGTGGCCTTTGTTAAGTGTTTTGCAAAGAAACTAGTCTAAATGTAATTTTAATTATTTATTTTCTATTACCTCTTTCTTCCCTTGTATTGAACACACAGTTTTTTGGTGCTATCACACAAACCAAAGTCTAAATTAATTATTTCCTTCCCTGCCTGGCTACTCCACATCCAAGAGTAAAAAACTGGGCAGTGCATTAGGTAGGAAATTCCTGGCCTCAAAAAGCACAGCTAATTGTTTAATTAAAGCAAATTCATTGCTTTTGTCCCCCCATGCTTGTTTAGGCTTCTTAATCTGAAAACTTCAAAACCTGGCCAAACAGAAAGGGGTATCTGTGTCATTTTTACCCAGCGCCTACATAACATTTCAGACTGTCAAATCCATATGAAGACAAAGCTATGTTTCCATGGCATGGTGTTTCTCTTCTTTTCATACATCTCGCTCCTGCCAGGCATGGAGGGCTACCGATGGAGAGAAGAACTGAACCTGCCAAACAAGAGGACACCAGGCCTGTCAAGGTCAGCCATGTGGTCTCCTCAGTATCTACAGGAGACAGGCAAATGTACTCAACCTGCCTGTTAGGAACACCAGAATACATCTTTAACACTGTCTTGTCTTTCAGTCTTTCAGAGGTTGTAGTGCACTCATTGAGCTAGCACAAAGGTAGTGGTATGATATGAAAGTAGACAACCTAAGGTATCCAACCATTGGTACCAACCTTGTCATGCTAGTTTGTCGGGAAGGGGAGTAAATAACACTCCATGTTTGGGCAACATTTTGGTGAGGGGAAAACTGACATGGCCATTTTCAAAAGGGTCCCCTGACCTCTCACTTCAAGATATCTGAATTAATGAATCTGAATGGGTTCTATGGATAGCCACGAGTCTCCCCTTTAAAGATATGGCCACTTTATGCTAATCCGATGCAGTTACAGGCAAGAACCATGCTGTTCTTTGCATGCAGTACATGTGTTATTTTCGCCTATTCTAAAAATGTAGGTGTATTTGACTATTTCTGCATACTGGGATCCCTAAACCTAAAGTCTTGGAATTGCATAAATTGGGTATGACTGGAAATCTGAGACTCTTGTGGATCCAATGAGCCCAATTATTGAGTATTATTGATTAAGTATTCATGTGTGATGATGTTAGTCCCCATTGTGTTCCTCAAGGTCTTGGTGTCTTTATGTGGTATTTTGGAGGGATTTTTGACCATATTTATCAATTCTCGATAAAATTGCTGCAACAACTTATGAGACATAATTGAGCATGGGAATGGCCATCATAAACTAATATCATCATGTTGTAAGCCCTTATACACTCTAAACTTTCAAAATTGTAATGGGTGCCTAACCAAAACACAATGTTTATTACATATTTATGACTAGAAAAACTTGACACACAGTGCTGAGCTTCATCTCAAATTAATCCTTAGGTTCCCAGCTTTCAGATGATGTATACCACTTCAATGTCGCATCTACTGTTGACCTGCTATCTCCCCCTAAAGATCCCCTGTCCCCCAACTAAAAAGACAGAAATGGTTCTATATGAGTCTCAAGAGGGTTAAGCCTTTAGGGAAGTAATAGGATGAATTTGGCAGGGTGGATCTTCCAATGAATCAATATGTTAGAACAAATGAATTTACACTTGGCAACATGAACAGGATGCTGTATTTGTGGCTGACTAAAGATTACTATCAATAGGGATGCACCAATATTGGAACTGATAGTCTATCGGACATTGGGCCAGCAGGCAAAAACAGGTTATCTGTATCGGAGAACTTGACCAATACTAAAATCCAATACCTGGAGCCATATGTAACATACAGTATCAAAACAAGTTAAATCTCTCAAATGGTTAAAATGGATATCAGAATCATTTTTGTCCAACGTCCAATGATCCCAAATAAATGGTCTAAGTCTATACTCTTCATTAAAAGTAATGGATCGATTTGGTACTATACTTCAGGTTTTGGACTCATTATTGGAATCATTATTGGCAGCGAAAAAGTGATATGCTGCTCTAATTATCAATATGTTCACAACATGGCCTTTAAGTAGGGTCGTTAGTCATCAATAACAGTAAAAACATATTGTTATATTCTTGTTACTGTATCATGTTGTTAGGCATCACCTTATTTCCTTTTTTTTAGGGCAACCTTGAAAGCGTATCATCTATGGGTCTTTTGGTTGCCAAACCAAGCTACAGAGAGTACAACATGATACACTACAGCACAGCATGCCACAAAGTGATCTTGGCACTTATTAAGCAATTAATCACTTGGCAGATCGCTGCAATTACTGTATACTGTGGACAATTGGCTCAGTGGGGAGCGAGAGGCAGCACTATAATGCAGGTGGCTCTGGGGATCAGCTGCTTCGGCAAACAAAAGCCCTAGATCTAAGATCATCTCCCTACACAAACAGATTGAGACGACTGGAGACGGGGAGGCGTTTCTAGGGCATTCTGCAAGGCAGATTAATCATCTCTTTAGCTATGCTCTGTGAGTAGCTGCTCTGTGATCAGGGGCGAACTGATTGTTTGCCTGTGGTCTTGGTGAGCTGAGCACCATTCAGTGATTGCTTCTCATGGGAAGGGTTTTGTTGGTGCGAGACCGAATTGTGTTTCCCGCACTGCATGCTCCATTCATTCAACAAGGGCTACCTGGGCTCCTCTCTCCGCTTCTCTCCCTCATGTTATTGGCATTTATATTCAACAAACAAATCATTTCCCCGAATGCCTGTGACTTCCCGTTTGACCATTCACAACTCAAACCCTCCACCTAACAAGATCAGTAGCTCAAACCCAACATTGTGTAAGAACTTCAAAGCAACAACAAAACTACCAGACTGGGCTTATTGGTTTAGAGAGTGACAGTTATTTCCTTCACTGGCAGTCTTTTTTTGTGTGATTGTTGCGATAAAAAAATGCTTGATTTGCAGCACCTTTTCTCAAAAATTGTGATGCAATTTGTGCAGTTTTATGTGATTTTTTGCAGTGAAAATGCAGGAATTGGCAAAAATTGCAAGTCAAGGAAAGTAATTGCGATTTTTATATAAAAACAAATAGGGCTGTTGTCGTGGAACCGAGATTAATCAATTTATGCACGTGAACAGATCTCAGAAGTAAAAACAAATTTATTAATCAAACAATCATGGGACAAATGTTGACAGGGTCTTCTGACCAGAAAGATCAAAGAAGGGGAGGTAGAGATAAGAATGATCACAGTGGGGAAGAGGGGAGGTGGAGGAGTAAACACAAGGGGACAGGAAGGAATGGGCACTTTTAGGAGGGGATAAGGATGGGATCAACAGGTGAGGTATCAAAAGGGTAAGGAAGAGGGTTATAAAACACAAGGGGGGCAGGAAGGAATGGGCACTTTTATGAGGGGGTAAGGATGGGATACACAGATGGGGTCGGAGATCAAAAGGGTAATGAAGGGGGTTCTCAGGAAGGTTAAAAGTTGAGCCAGATATGATAAGGAGGTGGGGGGGTTGGGAGAACCCTGACAGCTGTCAATATTAACATGTTCATTTTCCCCCCTGAATGTCTTATTTCATAATACAAGGTGATGTCATGGTCATACCATGAACCAGTGGAGTTTCCCCGTGTCTCTTGTGTCTCCCCCTCCCCTGTGTTTCCCTGTCTGTCTGTATGTCGGTGCTATTGAGAGGCGGCTTCCGGATGTCCTTATTTGGGCTTGCTTCCGACGAGCCACTCATCCCATTCACCTGCTCTGCCTGCACCGCTGTATTCCATCATCCCATCAACAATACGACCATCCTGTCCCGAGTCCCTGCCTGCCTGCCTGTCTGCCTGCCGGACTGTCTGTCTGTTTGCCTACCTGTCTGCCCACCTGTCTGCTTACTGCTCAGCCTGACTACTTGTCAGCCGGCTCTACTCCTCCGCTGCGCTCCAGCCTGGCCCGCACCAGCCGCACCAGCCGCACAGCGACGCACACACTCGCCTACCCTCCCAGGCCATACCGAGCGTTTCCACTTCCGCCCTATCCCAAGAAATAAAAGACATTTCTTTATACCATCTATCTGTGTTCTGCGTTTGGGTCTCCCGAGTCTGGTCGTAACAC
>OMKL01072747.1:6251-21498 GCA_900302295.1 Parasudis fraserbrunneri | reverse complement strand
TAAATAGACTCGGACCAAATGCCTTATCCGTATCCTTAGGAACGTGCAATAGCCATAACACTGACTCCTCATACTTAGATTAGATAGATAAATATATTATATTATATCACCCCATACTTATCAGAGGGGTATTTATTTCATTTACTCTATTTTATTTGATGGTCACTATTGTAGAAGTTTGATGTTGCTCAGCACAAGCAATTCATATTGTATATTGACGTAGACTAAGGTAGCGAAGTACAAATTGCAGAGTGTATATTTCGTATTCTTTATTCTATAATTTTATTTCTTCAACACTTGTTGGAGTATTACTTAATGGTGTGTGATATATGTGACTTAAGTGATTATGTGATTTATGTGATTGTGATCTATGTGAGCAAACTGTGCACCGAATTTCCCCACGGGATAATAAAGTATTTCAATTCAATTCAATTCAATTCAAGCCAAAATGTTAGCGAAAAATATAACATGTCCGAAAAGGAGTAGGAAGAAGTATAAACATATGTGTGTTGTATATCAATCCTATACACCTGAGCACCTGGTTCTCAACCTTTTTTCATGTCAAGGAACACCATATTTATACACATTAGTGCATGGACCCCCATTCGAAAAGATTTTGTCTTTGTTGTTAGATATGATTACGTTCAGAATCCCCGCGCTGTCTACACTGTAGTTTAGGAGATAACAGTGGAGAAAGTGAAACACATGATCAGAACACTGTGTATACATTATCTCATTGGGCTAACTTCTAGTGAATGAAATATAATTTAACTTTACCCCATTTGTCCGGGGACCCCCTGGAATCCTCCCAAGGACCCCTGGGGATCCCCTGACGCCACGTTGAGAACAACTGCTGTAGGCCACACACGGATGTCCATCTCATTTAGTTATTTATTTTTGTTTGTTTTATTCCCTCAGTATGTTTTACGGCAGTATGGGGTCATGTGTGGGGGTGGGATAATGGGAAAGGTTGAAAAGTCAAAATAAAGGAATATAAATATATTCAGGAAAAAAAGGCTGATACTCAATTTATTTCACCCTGATTTAATAGGCTGCATAAAACTAAAGCCTTTATTTATTTATTTTTTCAACCCTACCCAGAGTTAAGTAAATTATGGTGATAAGACTGGATGGGGCGAACTGTGGTTTAACACTATTTGTCCCTCATGCCGATCTGTACAGAGCGTCTCCACTGGACCAGGGCTAGCAGAAGCGAATCGTCGTAACGTTAGCTGACAATAAATAAAAACTAACGAGGTGGGAAACTTCTACTTACTATAACGAAACAGATAAATGATGCATGTATAAGCAGATTCCCCAACGACAATATACTGCTTCGGAATTAATTTAGGGACACAATAATCTCAATGTTCAATTAGCTAATGTTAGCTAGCGAGCTAACGTTATAAATCACTGATACGTAGGTAGCAGTAGCCCTGTGGTAGCAGTTGTAGCGAGCACCAAGAACACCCAGCCTTGCAACCTACAGTGTAGTTTCGTTTTATGTAGCATATCGATTGTTATAAACGTTACCTTTGCCACTTCAAATTCCCAAGGATAATGGTCAGGCATTTGGCCCAACGGTAATCTACCATAGCGTGAGGGAAAATGTGAATCTAACGTCTTGCTTATTTCTCAGCTGCAGACATGTCGGCCGATACCAAGATTGCAGAGCTTTTGACTGAGCTCCATCAACTCATCAAACAGACCCAGGAGGAGAGGTCACGCAGTGAGCACAATCTGCTAAACATTGAGAAAACCCACGAGAGGATGCAGACTGAAAACAAAACCTCCCCATATTACCGGACTAAGCTCAGGGGACTGTATACCACAGCCAAGGCAGACGCCGAGGCTGAGTGTAGCATTCTTCGTCATGCTCTCGACAAAATTGCTGAAATCAAATCTTTGTTGGAGGAGAGGCGAATAGCTGCTAAGATGGCAGGTGTCTACAGCGACAATGACCCACCCAGGAAGACCATGAGACGAGGTGTGCTTATGACCCTCCTCCAACAGTCAGCCATGACTCTCCCCCTGTGGATTGGCAAACCGGGGGACAGCCCCCCGCCTCTGTGTGGTGCGACCCCGGCCAACAGCGACTACGTGGCCAAGCAGGGGGACAAGGTGGCAGCTAGGGTTAAGGCAGTCGACGGAGATGAACAGTGGATCCTGGCGGAAGTGGTCAGCTACAGCCACTCCACAAATAAATATGAAGTGGATGACATCGATGAGGAGGGTAAAGAGAGACACACCCTGAGCAGGAGGCGCATCATCCCGCTGCCCCAGTGGAAGGCCAACCCGGAGACGGACCCAGAGGCCCTGTTCAGCAAAGATCAGCTGGTCCTGGCTCTGTACCCTCAGACTACCTGCTTCTACCGAGCCCTCATCCACACACCACCACACCGGCCCCAGGATGACTACTCTGTCCTGTTTGAAGACACATCTTACGCTGATGGTTACTCCCCTCCGCTCAACGTGGCCCAGCGCTATGTGGTGGCCTGCAAGGAGAACAAGAAGAAGTGACCGGACAACAGAAATAATATGGCAGGGAAGAGACCAAGGGACAATAATGAGGCTCATAGTGGGGAATTTGTTTTCCAAAATAAGACCAAATGTCCAGTTCATAATGTTAGAGACATTTCAGTCATAAATCTTGAATTGTCAAGTGTTCATCATGTCTCAAAAAGACTAGAGCGAATTCTCTGTAAGAAGATGACGGATAGCCCATTCAGCTGTGATTATATTTTTGTATTGACTTATTCCAAGTATGTGTGATGAAGGCTCAGTTCAGCTTTGACATTATTGTGGCACCCAGATATGTGCAAAAACATTTTTTTTAATGTATAGCCTGTCTTTATTGTGTCATTTAAATGTGAAAGTGTTGGAACAGCTTTGTTGGGGGCTGTTATCTAAAGAAGAACACTTGAGCTTTCAGTTAAATTTAGCACCCTTGTGGACGTAATGTTTCACTCATATGCTGTTTGGGACTTGCTCGCGGATGAGGTCTTGTTCTTGTGTGTAGGATGAGAACTATTAATAAAAGTAACTAACTTATAAAAATATTTTAGACTGAACAGAATCTGTAATGCTGTCAAACAGCGAACTCTAAGCAAAAGAGCCCCACTTGGTATCACACTTAATTTACGTTTTTAGATGCTAACTCGCGAAGTAACTCGCTAACTAACTCGCTCATTCATTCATTCATGCTTAGCCACTCTGCCCCTAGTGGAGGTTCACAGGCATGGCACTTTGTGTAAGACCAGTTCAGTCTATGCGAGAATACTTTGCATCTATGACACTGTGTGTCCTGGTTTGTTGTGGTCTGATGTGTGGGTTGGAGTTGATAGGGGGAGGGGTTGTAATTGCTGGCCACACCTCAGGCTCTGCCAAGAGAGATCTGGAGATATTCACAGTAAAATAAGTTACTAAACTCCAACCCACACATCAGACCAAAACAAAAATTGTAAACAAAGTGCAATACCAAGTGGGGCTCTTTTGCCTAGAGGTTGCTGTCTGATGGCATTACAGATTCTATCTTAAGTGAAGAAAATAAAAGTGAGTGCGAAAAAACCATCATAGCTGCCTTAAGATCCACTGGAAGGCTGTTCCAGAGTCGGGGCCTACAGTTGCTGGTCCTCAGCTGTAATACATATACATACAATACATACATATAATACATGTAATACATAGCCTAATGTTAAACTATGCTATATGTACCAGCAAGGTCCACAGGGACTGAAAGCAGCCTCTTCATACATTTTTGTCCCTGTTTTTGGAATAGCGAAAAAGATAGGAGTCAGTGGGTCTGAGGGTTCTGCCTGGAACATATGGTATTTTGGCAGCATATATTCACATCTGCAAGTCCAAAACTGCACGTGTGCAGATAATATCTCTACAAGAGTACAAAATGTAGGACTTGAGTTCTGTCTCGATTAACGGTGCAATAGCTTTGCACAGTACTCCGTTGTGTTTGGGTTAGTTTTGTATTGTCTGAATGCTGCGCCTTGCATGTAAAAATGCAGTTTGGTTCTTTTACATAAAAATACAACTTTGTAATAAAATAGCCTTTAGTTTTTTAATGGAAAGAAAAAGATGTGAGTGAGCTACCAGAAGTCATTCCCACAAGTAAATTATTATGCCACTATAGAAGTCCTCTCCTTTACTGCTTAATATTTCCCCCTTTTAAAGAAATGAGAGCTGATTGAAATTAGATCAAGATAACCATTATTATTGTTTAGAACATGGACACCAACGCGAACATTTTCTTTTGTTTTTTTGTATTTACATTTATTTTTTATTTTTTATTGTATTTCTTGCTCTCAGAGTCTTGTTTGAAAGGGAGTAGACACAAAGTGGCCCCTGTTTCATGAACCAGAATCCTCTCTCAAGCTGTTAACATTCAGGTGGTGAAGCTTTCTTTTTTTTGTTCTGGGAAGGTCTCAGCCCTTTATTCCAATAAGAGCCTGGAGACTTTTTTTCAGTCTTGAATTAACTAACAAATTGCTTACGGTAGAAGGACTTACAGAATCTAATAGCTGTACCTGCTAGTTTATTTATATTGCTTGTTGACAAGAGGGCAAATGTATTGCTTGTAAACATACTACCTGTAATTTGGGCATTAAAGTTTAACACTAGAGTGATTTTAAACATTCACAAATGTGAATTAGTAGCTTGGGCAATAGTGGCAAAGCACAATCCTTTTGACGCCCTCCCGACTTTTCACCCATGACAGAGATATTGACATAGGCCTATGTTGACATATACAAATTATGTCAACTGCTTCACTTTGAACAGGAAGAAGAAGAAAAAAAAAAGGAATTATTACTTAAATCCATCCACTGTATTAGGACTTGACAGTTGAAGTTGACAAGAAGAGTGAAACGCAAGCATTATAAAATAATATTTATTACTGCATATTGTCAAAAAGTACAATATAAAAGTTATGCTCATATTGAACACTTGGGCCCGTATTCACAGAGCATTTCATCTCACCAGTTAAAAGTACTTCTAAATACAGTAGCACTAACAATTACAAGTGAGGCAGTCTCTCCTAAAAGGTATTCACAAAGCTGCTTTTTTTTTTGTGGAGCAACTTTTTAAACAGCAATTCTTAGATAAAAATGTGTGTGTGTGTGTGTGTGTGTGTGTGAAGAGTGGTGTTGACTTCATTGCTAGAATTGCCTGTTGTTAGTATTTCGAATTACAGTAGCTTATACAATCCACTGGCCACATAAAAAAGAAAAGTGAGAAATGATAATCTTTGTACTCAGAGAATTGACAAATATCTATATTTCAGTGTTTTGACATCCACAGACAAACTGCCAATTGAGGTTGGTTTTAAAATAATGTCCTGTTTATTGGTTTGATATAACAAGCATTAGGAAAATTTGTATATTTCTAAGACTATATCCTTGTCATGTTCTAGTAACGGCCAAAACAACCCAAAAAAACCCCAACAGTAAATATAGGTCTGACTCGCAAGCTTTGACATCAGCACACCCTCTCGTTTTTAATCAATGGCAAATAGTGTAATTCTGCTTGTTGGCTTCTTTTTGCAGGGCTGAAGTCAGAATGCAGAAGGGACTTTCAACCCCATATTTTCCTCCTAATTTGATTAAAAAATAGGCAACACCAGGAACTTATAAGTAGCTTGTACCTTTTTCAAAAGTCGTGTAGATCTTTTTTCTTTTCATACTGAGAATGTATGCACTCGTGGTACTGTAAGGCACTTGGGTTGAACCTGAAGTGTTTCTCACCTGACATATGTTAGGTGAGCGTGACTGAGTAAAAAGGGTAAAGGCAGAGGTAAAGGAGTAAAAAGGGTTATGACAATTGAAAAGCTGACTGCTGAATACCTGCTTAACCACGATGTACTAACTCCACTAAAACTCCTTTCCATAAAAATGTTTAATTTGTAGACATTTCTTTTTATTTAGAATTTACTCCTAAAGCAACTGTCATGAGAAACTCAAACTCTTAAGGCTTTGTGAATACGGCCCCCAAACAATGGCTATAATTGACATAGGAAAGCACATTGATGGAGGTACAAGAAATACTTCAAAATAATATATATGTAACACTTTATAATACAGATTAAACAACCTTCATGTGAATTTAAAATGACATGTTTTGTGATATTTTCTTATAAAAATACATGAACAATTTTGTGAGACAAGTGAACGCTTTATACATGCTAACGGTAACAGTTTAGAACAGCATATATATAAAAAAAAACATGACTAATTTATATAGCTAGATGAGAATCACCTGGTATTTGTCCATGTTCTTGGACAACACTTCCCCCTCATGACTCAAAAGCATAGATGAAGAGCAGAGATCCAAGATGATCAACTCGATGTCGCATGACTGCCAGACATACAGTGGGGCCCATTTTACTCTAGTTATGAGGTCGTTGTCAGGAGTTTTGTAACTTGTGGTTCGGGGCCAAACACAACAAACGGTTGATTGTCAGATAATCAACTGCTGACAGAGCTCATTTCCCGAGCCTACCTTGATCTTTGGGAAATCAGGATAGCGCACACAGTCACATTTTGCGCCTGTCTTTCCCCTGGAGTTGTTATAGCTTCGACAGACATAATCACAGAACTGAATCATTACAGTTTTTCATATATGATAAAAAGAAGGAAGGCTTGTCATAACTAAGGTAATATGTAAATAACACTATACACACATATACATGTATTCTCATCTCTAGCCTTTGAATAAGACATTTTATATCAGCGTAGTTCACCATACTAGTCCCCTGATTAACGTAGTCCTCTACTTAAGACTATGTCAGTGAGGACTTGGTTAAGAGCTAAATCTAGCTTTGGTTTCATTGTCGATTTTTGGGGTCTGTGGTTACTATCACAGCTGGGATGGTTCCATACAGCCATTCCTTTCCATCTCTTCATTCTCAGCGCAGGTTTTTGGGGTCAGTCCATGTATTGGTCTAGTCCCTCTTTCCATCTTCATTTCATTTTCTGCACATTATCTTCTCTTGTAGGGAAACGCAGCAACTCTGCTCGTTCCTCCTTCATTTTCTCTCTCAGTCCGACAACCAATCGGTGGCAGCGACAGCGCCGATAAGGGTTTAAAAGGGTTCGGCGGAAGAGCCGTGTGTGGTGGGGTGTTGTATGTGTGTGTGTGTGTATGCACAGTATATGCATGCATGTGTGTATACATGTGTGTTTATGTGGAGCTGTATTTTTGGCTGGAGCGGGAGCTGGTGCGGTCCAGTCCGTTCCCGTGGCAGGAGCCCTTCCAGCGGACCCCGGAGCCTCGCTCATCTAGAGGAGTGGTTCTGTAGCACCAGCAGCACAGACAGGACTGGAGGGGGGGAGAAACCAATGTTGTTAGGGTTGTTAGGTAACGCCATATCAAATGTAATTTGATTACTCCTCCAACAGCTAAAGAATTATATGAAGTGAAGTGGACAGTTTATTCTGATTTGTGCTCTGGAATTTGTATTATCGTCACCGACAGCCAGTATCAATTATTGCAAGTTGTGTAAAATGATGTTAGCATCTACAACTCGTAATCAAAATCCTTTTTCCCCTTAACATGTTTTTGATTACTTCAACAAGTAATCACCTTTTTTTTTTCTCCAAAAGTATTTATAATCAGATTTTTTTTTTTTCAGTTTCCAAACATTTGTAACCTATGTTCCAGTTAGCCTACAAGAAATCCATTGCTCACCAAAATTGGCAAGACATAAAAGCAGTGGAAACCTGCCAACTTAGTAACGTCTTTCCATCTACACTGTGTAATAAGTATGACTGTGATCTCTCACCTGAAAGCAGTTCTTAAACTTCTGGCTGACAAAGTAGAGGGCAATGGGGTTGATGCAAGAGTTGAGGGAAGCCATGTTGATGCCAATGTAATCCATCACCAACAGGAAGCTGGCAGGGCAGAGGGCAAAGTTCACGTCAGAACAACAGGAAGTCACAGAACGGAGAACAATGGGTTCTCATGACCTTAGCAGTATTGGGGCAGTGTGTGTACAGTATGGGTATACGTAAACGCAGTGTTGGCGCCAGAACCAATCTAGCCGACGGGCACTGAACATATGGGAGGGGGCATCAGCCCAGACTGATATAGGTTTAATTCATTTTCTCCCATCTTCTCTAAAATGCCAGAAAAATAGGATACTATTGGCAAGAAGCACACCTAATACATTGCCCACTCCCTGTACCAGTGACCTAATGTATATTTTTCACTCAAAGGCACACTTCAACAATTTGGAAAATACACTTACTTGCCATAATCCGCAGAGTCAGACAAGAAGATTGATATCAGTTTCATCTCTGTGTGTCCGGTAGCCCGAGAGAGACATCGAGGTGCATGCTAGCCTAGCTTAGCGCAAGGACTGGAAGCAGTAAGGAGCAGCTAGCCTTGCTCCGTCAAAAGTGAAGAAATACAACTTCCAACAACTCCAAAACCGACGTACAGAGGGAAGATGGCAAATAACTGTATTTCCCAAAATGTTGGAGTGTTCCCTTAAGAAAGAAGCATCTTTTTTTAACAATGGACTGTGACAGGATCAGAGCTGAAAAAGGACATAACTTTGGACCTAACCTTCAGACTATATAAAACAGTGTTGAAAGTCTCACCAAATTAAATACTACAGCCTACTGTAGTATGTTTGATTGATAAGTCTACTCCTGTAGTATGGAGCAAGCCAAATCAAAGGGCACATGGCAGAATATTGTGCTAAAAGCAACAGACCGTTTGCAAAAATACGCTCATCGGAGGGGGCGCATTTGTGAATTCGCGGCCACGTTCCGCTTTACGTTCTTTTGAAAATCCACTCGTTAATATCCGTGTCCATGTCATTTCTTAAAACCTGAAGTTTTCCCACATGAATATGCCACAAAATGCTGCCATTTAATTTGACAGTAAATGTGTATAATACGTGTGTGTGTTTGTGTGTACTGTACATACCTGAGCAGTTCACAGCGGTTGGGGTCATTCTGGTCATAGACTGTTTTCTTCAAGATTCGACTAAGATGGAGAGGCAGCCAGCAGAGTGCGAAGATCACCACCAGGCAGAACACAGTCTTGGCCACCTCCCTTCGCTACACATACACACACACAGATGGATGCATTTGAGTATATCTGTCTCTCTTGTCGCAAAATATATGCATCTGGGGGGGGTTGGTACCTGGTGTACCTGTTTCATATGGTCGTTGAGAGCGATGCGCATGCCTTTCTTGCGACTGAGCATCTCACAGGACATGAGCGTGTAGAAAATCCCGGTGCAGGCCAGCGGCAGGCAGAAATAGAAGCCAAACAGCCACCAGTCCTTCACATCCTGGTAGAACTAGAGACAAGGAGGAGCAGTGTCATAGATGCGAAACTAAAGTGCAATGCCTGTGAGCTGCCACTATGGGCAGAGCGACTAACCATGACCGAGTGAGTAAGCGAGTGATTGAATGTGTGAGTGATGAAGGGACACGTGTAACGTGCTCCAACCAAACCACATGGAAGGAAACTGTAGGCCTGGCCGGTGCTGTCGGAGTAGGGTGATCTTGAATCGAGGAGAAACTTAAGAGATTTGGTCCAAAGTAGAACACTGGAGCACACAGATTTAAGGCAGTAAACTTTTTTTTATTAAAGACTAACATTTCTACGCATGGTGCGTCTTCATCAGTCAAAAACGACCTGGTTTACTGCCTTAAATCCGTGTGCTCCAGTGTTCTACTTTGGACCAAATCTCTTAAGTTTCTCCTTGATTGAATGTGTGAGTGAGTGAGTGAGTGAGTGAGTGAGATGATATTGCTGGTTATGGTGCTTCACATCTAAAAAGTATATTGACTGACCCCATAGGCGAAAATGTGCAGAATAACACTGGACTGGAGGGAGGGCAGTACAATGGCAATGTACATGTAGTGAAGAGAGAACATGGGATTGGAGACTCCCAACAATATTTATAAAAATTACGATGAGTCATTTTTGTAATCACTCATATAATATAGGATAATGTAGCTGTGTCCTCATGATGCTACTCCAGTAATGAAAACAAGACTAGGCAAGCCTAGTTAAGCCGGACCCAGATACATACCAGCCCGGTGGGGATATATGTTTGTTAATTATGACACATGTAAACAACAGTGTGTGTGTGTGTGTGTGTGTGTGTGTAGAGCTGAATTTGTGCCAGATCCTGTCGGAACAGGATAATCACTATAATAATCTGTCACTTATAGTAGTCTGTCAATATATGTTGTGTAAGACCATGTAAGATTAAATGTTATTTGGTCGGTCATGATTTTATTGCAGGTCTATATATTCCCATAGAAGTTGCTCATAAATCACTTGTTTAATTAGGTGTGGAAGACAATTGCGGATAAACACGGTGTATATAAATCAGATGGAACATTTTTTTTAAATTATTGAGACACGTCAGTGAGGTCAGGCAGGCCTGAACACAGCGACTGAGATGTGCGTGTGTTAACAACAGCGGACCGTGTGAAGTAGGCAGCTGTCAGCCACACGGTGGGAAACTGGTGAAATAGCAAGATAATTTAATTGTTTGAGGTTTTGCAAACCAGTGGGACCGAAGCACGGCAAATTAATTTAGGAGAATCAAGGCTGGCGATAGATAATGGGTTAGGACTACCCACTATGGACAACACATGGCTGTTTTGGACAAATGAACAGAAAGGTAGGCAAGCGAATTTTATTGCAATTCTCTGTGTAGCGTTGATCGATAACAAGGACGATTGATAGGCCTATGGTGATGATGAAGATGAGTGTGGCATAGGCCAGTGACGGGTGAGGGCAATCCCCCCAAATAGATAGACTGGTTGCTGGCAAGTGGTGTAACCAGAGACACTAGAAACTTTAAAGTTTAATGATTATGGTCGTTGTCTAAATTTACAGTGTATGCCCCACAGCTAATGGCCATTTGTGCTGGGAAGTGGAGTGATGAAAACCTAGCAGTCAATCAATCAATGCACCTGTGTCATATTGACAGGGAGGTGTAGCCTACACAGCCTTACTTAATATGCGGCTAAATGCAAACCACACATCTGGAGACATAAACAGATTGTTGGTATGCTAACATACATTGCACAGCGCCTGCAATCTCTGGACCGGGCTAAAGATTTCCCTATGGATTTATTGTCAACTGTAGCCTATTATTCAGGAGGGTCTAACCGAAACATGTAACGTTAGGTCCCATCTTTGTGGATCTAAGAGATAATAATACCTAACCTGGCTCATCTACGTAGGCACACGGAGCCCGGAGAGCGTCTTGTCGGTGCCTTATGTGTAGCCTACAAGCTAGGATTCATTGACATATCAGAAGATGCTACAGTATTGGATGTATGTCGATGCCTGCACATAGCAGCATTCTTGTTTAAGTTCATTGAGAATTTTCTTTTCATCTAATATCTGCATGGACTGCAACTCTTTTTTTCCTCAGAAGTCCTGTAAAAGTGTGCTGCACACATGAGCCATTTTTAGAAATGTTTAGTTTACCATGTAGCTTAAAGAATGTACACTTTTCTTTCTTATTGAGAGTAACTCTAGAGCTGTGATATTATGAGAATCTGAAATTCTAAATTCTATGTTTTTGTGGGCGAGGTGATGGCCATGCATAAACACAGTATTATATTCTCTGCCTTGCGTGAGTACGTCGGCAAGGAATGTTCTGCCCCTTGGCCGACTACTCTGGAGAGGCGTCTAAAAAGAATTTGAGCGCTCACCCAAAAACTGAGCGAGGACAGTTTGTCTCTCCTACGCAGGCGGTTGGGACGCCGCTTCACTGATCCCACGTGCGCTTCGGCGGCACAGCGGTTCGTGAATTTGAAAATTAATATCCGCTCATCGTAGACGAGTCACCTCGTTGTCAGGGACTTGCCGACAAAGCTCAAAAGACCCTTTCCGGACTCCGTGTGCCTACGTAGACGAGCCAGGTCAGGTATTATTATCTCTTAGATCCACAAATTAGGCCTACCGCTCGGTCACGGCTTGGATAAGAAGAGGCTCGGTGGAGGTTTTTTTTGGAAGACAGGATTCTTCTGGTTGCTGCTCGTGCTGCACAGCCATTTTGAAATGAAACGTTCCGCTGGGTCTTGAATTTGAAGAAGGGGGTTTTTCGCGTGTTGAATTTAAAAACAGTATGCGTTTGTGCAGAGGATTTCATTTCGACTGCTTGTCGGATAATTGTCTGGCTCGCGGGATGTCGTTGACCGCGCGTGCTGTACGATCCTTTTCAAAATCTCCATCTAGACTCTAGCTTCAATGGCAAACTTTGATGCAGAAACATTTCTCCCTCCGACGCCATTTCGCAAAGGTGCATTTTCTACTTGGCGCCGCCCCAAGACGATTGTGAGTGTTTTGAGAAATATAAACAACCCAGAACACTTGCTTCCCTAGTGCGCAGTCATAATGGGCACGGAACAATCGCTAAACATAGTGTGGACATGGGTCTGGCTATGTGAGACTAGCTGGATAACACAATCCACAACAAGCCTATTATAATATATATATTTTTTTATTATAATAGGATAGTTTTTAAACTTTGCCAGGTTTAAGTTCTTCCTTTGACAGTGCATCCCTAATCACGGAGGTCACAGCAGATGGTTTGTTTTCGGTGTGTTTTTTTTTAATGCATACTGGCCTTGGATATTTGAATTTTTTGTGCTGGTGACTAATAAGATAAGATAAGATAATCCTTTATTTATCCCACAATGGGGAAATTCTCAACGTTACAGCAGCAAGGGATGGTGCAGAATACGTTTGGGTTTTTTTAAGTATAAAATATAAAGTGAATACGAAATACTAAAATAAAAAATAAAAAAAGTGCACAGTATATAAATAGTTAAGTCCACAAGGGGTAATAGACTATATAATGTATTGGAATGCCTACCTTCATAAAGCTAGTACTCTGTTCAGGATGCAGCATACAGACTCGTAGCTTGTTGCCTCTGTAAGGCATCTCCATCATGTCAAAGGCCAGAGCCTCGGGCACCGCCAGCACCACAGCCACCAGCCAGATCAGCGTCACCTCCACCGCTTTCCACAGAGGGATCCCCATCCCCTTCACCCTGCTCCACGACGTCACTGCGTGGTAGCTGCACACACAAACAAACACACACACACACAACAAACATTGGTTGTTTTCAGTATTGTGGTGAAATGTACATCTGTCTGTGTGTGTGTGTGTGTGTGTGAGGCCTGTACTAACCGATCAATGCTGAGGGCACACAGGCTGAGGACAGTGATGCCTACTGAAGCCTTCTGGATGAATGGCATAAGCTTACAGATGTAAACACCGAACGGCCAGTCCTCAGCGATTAGCTAAGGAGAACAGAGAAGGACGATCAGGAGGTAAGAAATGTGAGACGGAGTAAGAAAGCAAGAGGACAACTCATACATCTCTGCAGTCTCTCATCTGTGTAAATATTAGACACCATCTCTCTGAGGGTCAGTTAGGGACTTCTAGATTCTTCTCTTGTTATGATAGTGTCCAGAGCCAAGAACAACCCCGGAGCTCCCAGAGCTGACGCTCTCCATCGCTAAACACCATCTCCCAGGAGGACTGAGATTAGTTCGACTACAGGGCAGTGTCATTAAAAATAAATCATATGACACTGCAAGGGGATGAAATCCACAATATTGTTCTAGTATCTGTACTGTGTACTTGTCCACCCCTCACAAATACAAAAGTAGAGTACTACATAACATTGCACCGCACCACCAACTTGACCAGGTTCTCTCAACAAAGACCCACCAGGGATTACATTATCTTTTCAATGAAACAGATATTTTCACGAAACACATTTTTTTTTAAATAAACTTCTTGCTTTCCTGGTGAATGTTACTGTTATTATGTTACCATCTACATTTAAACAAAGGGGGAACGCAGCAGAAATACTGCACCTGAAATGCAAGGGGAGACAAATGAATCAATTAATTTCCCATTAGTCAGTCTGATATTCGTTTCTTCGTGTTTCTTTGTTCAGGAATGGATTCTTGAACAGAGAGAGGGGATATAATGTGGGCAAAGACAAATCCCGGCCACACAGCACGAGAATTTAACTACATTCATTCAAAGTCAATCTATTTAGCCTGGAAAATCAATTAGGTTTCACATATTTTGTTTTTGGAACCCGAGGGTTGCAGACAGCTCTGGTAGTAAAATGCCCCGAGGTTTACTGTAATTCAAATGAAATTTGGCTGTGGCTGCATTTAGACCTCAGCCTGCTAAAAGTGTTGCTTGTCACACCACACAAACACGGAGGTAGAAAATAAAGAGGCAGATTCTCCTAAAAGCTTACCGATTCAGTAGACTGTAGTCTGTAATGTTCTCTCTAGCCTGTACATTTACTGTATAACCACATGTGTAAGCAGAGATGCACCGATATCAATTTCTCAGAACGGATGCGAGTACTGAGCACTTTATTCAGTGGATCAGCAAATAAGATGATTTTGGCCTATTATTAAACAATGCAGCATTATTTGTTTTCCTTTAACCAAACCGCCCTCTCCCTGCACCCCTGGTAAAACTGAATGTTTGTTATTGTAGTATCATCTTCGTTGACCGACGAGTTGCCACATACAGACTTTTGTCCTTCCTGCCGGAAAAGTTTTATGTTGCACTAAAGCAAGCTGCCAACGACAGCTTAATTTGCAGAGTACATCCGAGTACAAGCACTTAGAGCTGGATCTGCACTGATACGTATCCTACAGATACTATCAGTGCACCTGTAGTTGAACACATTTCCCACAGTCCACAGGCTGTTTACATGCAGTTGATGTTGACAAGGGAAAGTCCCTCCTGGCCAAACCACACAGAAGCACACTGCACTTTCCTGACTGGAACAACAACTAACCTATAACCGTGAGAAGATACAGTACATACATAGGATGCAACATAGTCAATAACACCATCAGCTTGTAGCTTTGTCAAAATGTTTTTCAACATAGTCAATAACACCGCTATAAAGTGCTGCACTGCATGGGCAGCACAGCATGTAGCCTTGTCAAAATGTCACATTTATCAACATTTGTTTCAGGATTTTAAACAGACCACATGTATGCATCAGCTGCAGTGCTGTAGTCCTCGAGACAAGACAGGTCTGAAGACCACATTTTGAAGGTCTTGATTTCGTCTCGGAATCCACAGCGTTTTTTCTGTGTCTCACACGGTGTGGACTCTGAAATTTATTTCAAGACCCGTCAAGTACACAAATGTAGTGTCATCATTATTACCTTCCTGCCTATCATGAATGGAACCCCCCCC
>OMKL01072641.1:3084-15888 GCA_900302295.1 Parasudis fraserbrunneri | reverse complement strand
AACTTGGTTTGTCTCCCTTTGAAATGTCTCTGAACCCCCCCCGGATGTCCTCATCATCTCCTAGAGTGATGATGAGAAAGGCAGTGTTCGGTAGGTCTCAGTCTCTCCTTTCACATACTCTTAAGCCCACAGTGGCGAACCACGCCACCCCGGCACAGCAGTGTTCTCGCCGTTAAGTGTGGTTCGGTGCACCAAGTATTTCAGCATCACCAAAGCCAGTTCGGAGAGTAAGACAACACCTCTCTCCTGGCCCGGGAAGTCCTAAGCGAGACCATGTCACTAGAGAGCGGGGGAGTGTAGTTTCTACTCCCGACACGGCGGAACTCGCGTCGTAAGAGCAGCTTGGTACATCTCGCACAGTATTGCCATAACCCACCCTCGGCGAGTGATTTTACACTTTTTCCCCACTCATTTCCAAACGATGGAGAGAATTGGTAAAAACCAGCCTGGAGACAAGGCGCAGATTGTTCCCGCCAGCCCATGCCAGCTAACCACACCACTCTGTTGGCTTCCACCTCAGCACAGCAGTGTCCTCACAGTATAAGCAGACTGAGGAGCCTGCCATACAGTATTGCTAACCCCAGGCTAAGGAGTAGAATAGCACCCTCCTCATCATCTGATATGCAAGTGTTGAAGTGCGACGGACAATGGCAGAAGTGGACAGGGCGTATGAGGTGACTAAAAGACAAAATTACTAGTACAATAATATATATATATATTAGTAGTACTATTAGAAAGGAAAACACTGTCCATTTTCACCATTGGCAAAATAAAAAAAGTAACCAGAGTTTTGTGTTTTGTTGTGGTTTTTCTTTTCAAAATGACGCTCTGGGTGCTATTGAGAGGTCTAGTATGTTTGGGGGAAAATCAACTCGCTCTTCAGATTTCTTTCTGGTGTGTCATGGGTCTTTGATAACGTTGTAGTGGCTGATTTGATCTCATAGCCTGTATCTTGTCCAATGCAGACTGAAGCAGAAGACACTGGGATATGTCATCTCCTCAGGAATGGCTCGAGCAGCTGGCCAACAGAGTTTCTCGCATCATTTGGAAATGGTTTCAAAATCTATTTATCTATTCCAAGGAGATTTGCTGGAATCTCCATCTGCATTTTTCATGGGGTAATGGTTTCCATGTTGCGTGGACAGTAGATGTACAGAGGAGGGGCTGCGGGGAGACAGACTTGTCATAAACAATGTTATATTGCCACTGTTAGCCATCATCATATTGTTCAAGGCACCACAGGCCAGTGTTGGGGAATTATCGTATTTCACGCACATCACAGCAGACTGTGACAAATTGTAATAAACAGCGGCTACACCCCTCAGCTGTGTACAACCAGCTTGCTTTGAACAAAGCCCCATATTCTTTAAGCCAGAAGATACTGTACACGTTCACATAAGTATGCCCGGCAAAAAAGAAACATGTATGCTCTCCAGCATTTCACAAGCACAGATCCCTTGGAAGAGGAGGTGGATGGAGATTAGGAGAGGGTGGGAGAGGAGAGGAAAGATGATCCCGGGTCCCAGCGCTGCCATGGCCCTGTGCCGTAGGCGCTGAATTTCTGCATTTTTGTCAAGGAAACATCATCAACGTCTAGATCTTTTTTTTTTGTTTTTGTTTTTTTGTTCTAAAGACCTTGCGACAGTCACGGGCGGCGTAAATAGGGGTGCAGTAGCGTCCCCTTGTGGCGGACCATATTCTAAACACCACCAGTTGAGCAATTACATTGATTAAAAAAACAAAAGAAAAACTGAAATCACTGAAATCTGAAACTTAAATCATGAATGTGTAAATAGTCTAACAACTTATAAATAAATCAAAGTAATTTTTCTCACTTCATTAACATAATTACAGTTGTAAAAAAAAAAAGGCCATCATTTATTTAAATTTTTTCATTTTTATAATCTCTCTCTCCCTCATTTGATGCCTAGCTCGACCCATACGCTTAACAAGTTCAAATGTGAGAAAGTGGTTCACGTGCATCTGTCAATCAGCTGCGGCCTGACGTGTTTAACAGTGAAAGACAAATAATCTTAGTCAGCTAGCTAGCTAACTAAAACAAACGCAAATAGATGGCTTTCACTGTGGTCAAACAAAGAAAGTGGACAGTGAGAGGAATGAAATGAAGGTGCTGATAACAAGGCAGGTTAAAAACCGCGGTGTCATGTAAAAATTACTCGTGATATATGGTCACCGGCAGTTGAGCTGAGATTGCTGGGACTGAGGGATTCACTGGAGAGATATGCCAATCGGTTTTTGGTAAAACCTTCTTACCCACTAAGTGTGACAGAGGATTTATTTGGAATAAAGTGAGGCCATGGATGAGTTGAACTGGATGGGATGGGATGAAACCTGGGATGGATGCCAGGATGAGTGCGAACGAGAGACCACCTTGGGACTACATGCAAGGTGAGGTGTGATGATCTTAACAATGTTTCATGTGGGAAAAAATGGGGAAATTTACATTTGACAGGAAATTGGCATATTGGTAGGCAAATATCTTGGAATATTGTTGTCATCAGTGGCCATAGCCAGTCAGAATGAATGCAAGCAAATCACTGTTTTGTGTGTAGCATTTGAAATGTAGCAATTTAGTAGTCACTCTGTCTCATGCATAGGGTAATTTAAAGCGGTCTTGTGAGGCGTGTACCTTGAATTGAATTGAATTGAAATACTTTATTATCCCGTAGGGAAATTCGGTGAATACCTGTGGCTTTACTGACTGTATACTGTGCATTCCCGTTTAGCAGAGTTGGCGATTTGCTCTAAAGTGATTTATATTATCCGTGCTACTCCATCTATGCATCTGGTCTGGAATAATGAAACAATATTGTGTATCAGGGATTCGTCAATCGTGGCTACAGTCAATTAGGTCCCCTCCATAAATTGCAGGCATCGTTTTGATTCAAAAGGCTATCTAGTCGGTCGATAGACTCCTTGCATTGAGTATGAGCTGTTATGGTAGCCTATGTGTTATAGGCTATATCAAACAAGTCATTGCAGTCCAACCTAGGTTAAGGGCCAGTGTAATTTTATTTATTTTCTTATTGTCAATATAGCCTTCGAAAAGACCAAAACCTACAATGCATTTCTTCTACTCTCAATACTCTTCCTACTCTCTCCTACCCTTAGGAGCTCTCAATCAGGAAGCCATATGTTCCCTTGTATGCTAAAATCATTAAATACAGCTCGCAAACTCATATTTCCAGTTTTAAATGTTGTAATTTATTATCATGATAAACAGGGGCATTGTAGTTATGACAAAATGTACTGTAATGTACAGTAGTAAACAGAGCAGTGTAGTTCCCAAGCAAGCGCATTGTGCATTACACTCAAGTTTTCAAGTTTATTCATCACTCACATAGTACAAGTACACAGCAGTGAAATGAAGTTAGTCGACTCCAGCAATAGTGCAATACACAGAGACAGTGATAATAAGGCAAACAGGCAACAGGCAATTAAAGAATAAAAAAGAAAGAGAAGGAGCTACTACACAATACGCAGTCACAGTCGAGTATATTTGCCGCAACGATGAATTATGCTGACCAAAGCAACAGTACAGCTCTGTGACTTGTGAGTGACTTGCAACAATGGAGTTCTATGACTTCTGAATATGTGCTATAATCTAGGGTTGGCTAGATGGACCATACTTGTAAGTAGCAGTAATGCATTTTAGGTTTTGGTCTTTCCGTAGGCTATGTTGACAATAAGAAGAAAATAAATTACACCAGCCTTATCCTTTAAATAAACAAGGCTCTAACCTGTAGGAGTAATGTGTAAACATATCAAATGCAAGTTGGTATCCTATCACTTTTTCTGGACCAGCCAGGGATGGCCCCATTGGTGAGATATTTGTGTGATGCACATTTGGCCCATTATAAAGATATACAGCAAGTTTGGTTTCTTTAAAATTGAAAGATTAATCAAGTTCACAATTTACTGACTGCAGCAACTGGGTTGAGCAAGGGCCAGATGACAGCAGGCGCACAATGGTGTTTAAACTGAGGTACCAGAGGGCTCGAGACTGCGACCAAAGTGCCAGTTCATATTTGACTTGGTCGCATTATTGCGTGTGTGTGTGTGTGTGGGGGGGTCATGTATTTGATTGTAAGAGTATATTTTGACATAATGTACTGGTATTGCTTATTTTTCTATTACCGTTAGGCATGCCAGGCATGTCCAACTACAGCCTCCAATAACGTTCCACCCGTCCCTGACTGGAGTAGGCTACTGGTAACTTTGTGCCGTGTAAAAAGAAAACAAAAAGTTATCCCCAGTCAAGGACACAGAACACGTGGATCAGAACTCAAACAACTCATTCATTGTGAAGACTATCGCCTACTCAACTCATTGAAGTGGCAAAATTTAGCTGTCTACAGCTGACTATTTTAAAAAGCAATATAAGGGGAGAGGAGAGAGAAGGGAATGATGAGGGAGAGACGCAGAGCCACCGAAGAGTTGGGATGATGGAGAGAGAGCAGACAGGTTTGCTTTTTTACTCCCGTTTCTTTCCCTTCCCGACTCGTTGAGTTATTCTCCCGTCTTGTCCCAAGGCTGTGACTAATTCTGGCTCTTGCCTTGTCCCAGTCCCAGTTAAAATGAATAAAATGACTCCTATCCTGTCCATCTAACTATAAAGGGAGGAATCTCTGTCTGTCTCTGTGTCTGTGCATCTGTGCCTTTCCTTTGCATAACTCGAGAACCGTTTATCCGATTGACTTCACACTTGGTGGGTGTGTTACTGAGGGTCCAAGTAAGTGCAGTGTTGAATGTGAGGTTGATTGGATGCACGGTACTCAAGAATGCTGCAAGCAGCAATACCGCAGTTCTCGACAATGCTGCAAGCTGCACTTCCGAGGGGCCAGGCAAGGATATTTAGCAATTGGCTCATTCTGAACGGGCACGCGTTCCAAAAGGGCATGCGCTGCGCCAAACTTGAAAGCTCTCGGCACAGTTAGCGTAGTGGAGAATGGAGAGACCACTCCTTCATCTCTCCCCTCTCAGCTAAACAGGTTATTAATCTGGGTGATGGAGGCACCGGTATTTCGTTGTGTTATTTACCTAACGTTTCATGTGTTCTACAGGATTTCTAATGTACTGGAGCTTCTGATGCGTATGTGATTGAGGAACGTTGGTAAACTGTTGATAATGTAACCCTGCTAAATTAACTCTTGAGACCGATAGCTAACGTTATGTAATATAATAACTGCTGTTTTTGATATGGTTACCAGTCGTTAGGTAGGTTAGCCACAGCAGGGCACCAGACAGAGATGGGATTAATGTTACAGCCCAGGTGTCGATTTTATTATGGCAGAGATTGCTTCATTCGTATTTACAATGCATTATTTTCTGATGATCAAGTTCGTTGATGAACGTTTTTGTAAACATTCCTGGTAGCCATGAAATATATTATGCCTTTGTTGTTTTATAGCTAAGGGTTAGTTCATAGGCTACCAATGAGCAATTCATAATCAGAGGAGGTTTGTAAATGTTTCATTCGAATACTGATATTCCCATAACATTAGCTATTATTAGCCCTGTCAATCATCATTAAGCAGCCTCCTAAAACTGCTGCAGTGTTGACAGAAAGTCTGGATCAAAATAAAAGGGAGAAGGAATAGAGAATAGCTACAGATTTTGTTCACAATATTTATTTATCCTAAACTCAATATTTTCAAGGGACACTACACAGGCAACTCTTTTTTTCTTTCTAATTTGCAATGGTGAGCAGTTTAATTTGACTCACCATGAGCCCTGTAAAGTAGGCCTATAATCATCTGTGGATACTATCTGGAGAAGAGCAATGTGCTCTTTCATTTGGTCGAGGCATTTCTTCATCAAAGGTCAAACAAGGCAGATATGTTGGGTTTTAGTGTGCTTCACCATGCATCTCTCAGGCTTCAATAGAATTGGCACCAAAGGCTGGCACCAAGCAGAGCATTTGAACACTGGTATTATGACATAATTATCCTTCGTTTATAGTTTCCTTGGGGCCAAGCAATCGACCAGTTCCGAGTGGGCACACACTCCGAAACGGCCATGTTTTGAATGGGCACTACACTAGTATAAATGAATGTGTCACTTATGCACAAAACATGGCCCCAACCCGCGGGACTCCAGAGAATTATACATGGAGGGGCTTTAAGCTTCACTTAAAGGAGCACTCCAACATTTTGGGAAAGAGTCAAACGAGTAAATCAATCAATCAATCAATCAATCAGACTGATATCAATTTCATCGCTGTGCATCTAGGAGTTTAGGAGTTGGACCTCTCTCTGGGGCAACTCGACACAGAGCTGAAACTGAAATCAGTCTTCTTGTCTGACTCTGGGGAAGATGGCAAATAAGTGTATTTCCCAAAATGTTGCAGTGTTACTTTAAAAGATATAAATCTCCCACTAATTCATCTATGACAGCTTTCAGCAGCACAAACATTTACACACAACATGTTTTACTGTGTCAGCCAGCTATTAACTAAATCATTAGGCTACCAAGGTCATTGTTAGTAAGCTAACCAACACCGATTATAAAATTGTGTCGAGTGCTGGCCAAAAGGTCTCCATAAATACAGTACAAAAAGGTGGGCAATGTAAGAGCACACTTACACATCGTGGAGTTATGCGGTCACCTCTGCTAATGGGCACCCCAATGTGATGAACATCTCCATGGCGATTCCATCGTTAATCCTCTGATTCATCCCAAAGTGATGAAGGGGATGTGAATTACTGTTTGAAGTGTTTTATTTTGTGTTTTACCAATGTTTGAGGTCGGGGAACTGCTGTGAGAGGATGCCTATGATTGCTTGTGGTCTGCAAACATTTTCTTTGACAAGGTGAGATAAGCTCGTAAAGAATGTTGACGAATCTCGACAAAAAAATCCTCAAGTGACCCTTTTTCCTCTGTTCCAGAAAAAAAAAAAAACCTTTGTCACGGTTTCTCGAACATAAATAAATAAATCTGTTGAAAAAAAAGAAGTATTAATTCATTGTTGGAACAGCATTAACGTGCTGATCATGTGCTAACGTTTTATATGTTTTTCTTGGGGCACTCTCTCTTCTACCAGTGGGTAATTTGCTCTGAAACGCAAAAGAGAGCTTGTTACTTAGTTTTAGTGTTTTAATGCTTTGGTTAATTTCATCCAGGGGAATGGGAAAGTAATTGTACTCAAGTACTGCATTTAAACAGCAATTTTGATATATTTGCACTTTACTTGAGTATTTCCATTCTAAGGGACTTTGTACTTTTACTTTCTACGGACACAGACGGAACAATAACAATTGGGCCTCACGTGGGAAGTTGTATTAATAAGGGGGCCAAAGTGTGACATTAAGGTCAAGGTTAATTTAGTCGGGTTTGCAAACTGTGACCCTTGTTATAGGCTGTATAACAAGCCCCCTTACACCCCTCCAGGCACTCTTCGCTGCCTCAGAGTAACGTAGAACCAAGTGGGATAACCAATATCCCATCCAATACCACCGATAGATACAATGACATGCAAGAAGGCTGAAAAGAGAATAACAGTAACAAAGAATTTCTGGTGATTTGTAATCGTGGCAGACTTTTACAGGTCATTGCACAGTAAGACGACGAACAGAACATGACAACATTATTGCATGAA
The DNA here is from genome assembly GCA_900302295.1 of Parasudis fraserbrunneri. Taxonomy (NCBI): domain Eukaryota; kingdom Metazoa; phylum Chordata; class Actinopteri; order Aulopiformes; family Chlorophthalmidae; genus Parasudis; species Parasudis fraserbrunneri. The sequence goes on along the minus strand of OMKL01072641.1, from coordinate 8,270 downwards.
ATCGAAAATACTTTGCCACCCTGAAATGGGGGGACTATGAAGCACAAAAGGGCTGTAATGAAAAAGGGGCTTGGATTTGGAGCCAGCACTATTCCCATCACAATTGATTATACATTTGTTTGTTCATTAGGAGTTCAAGCCCCAAAGTCAATAAAAAGACTGGTATTGTCCTTTAAGTGTCCCATTTTACCAATACTCGGCATAATACAAAAGATTGTTTATTTTGTCTCCAAATTCAAAAGGTCCCTCGGCAGCCCAGAATGCAGTAGGTCCTGTGTGTTTTAGGACATTTTCTTGTAGGTTTGATACAATTAAATGATTTTTTTTATACTTCCCCACCAGAGAGCATTGCTGCCACACACTCTCCAGAAGTGAGTTTCCATGTAGCCTATTACAGCTGAAATACTTGGAGCACGGGTCGGAGTGCAGCGGGGCAATTTTACATCAGTTGCGTGCCAGCAGCATTGTTGAAGAGCTACAGGGACACACTTTTCAATGGTGATTTCATAATTTGGACATATGTCAGAGCTTATCAAATTATAGGGTTTCAATATCCTGATAATGTACCATCTCTTGGATCTGTATCCATTTTCAGAGCTTGGTTGTATAACATACTTGCCAACATAGGCTGTGAAAAAGGGAGTTTTTCTGGGGCTTCAAACTTGCAGGAATATTTCTTTCATTTTGGTAGTTTTGTCCTCATCCTTTGTATCAGAGGCTGACTGTGCTGAGTGCATTCACTCTGGGTTGCCAGGTTATGCAAGAATAACTAAGTGTAGTGTATGACGGTAATTCTCTATCTAATCTGGCAACACAACCCCCCCATACAAAGCCTGATTTAATTTGTGTCACTAATGAAAAATAAAAAATAAACTTTTTTATTAAAGGCAGAAATAACCAAAAGTGAGCACAGCTGGAGGAAGGTTTTTTAAAAAGGGAGAAACCCGAAAAAACCTGTTGTTTTTAGTGTTGGTATAGCCTATGGTGCAGCCTAGTTTTAATTGTGGATACAGAGACTCCATAAAAGTGATGGCATGCAATGTGCTGCCTTGCAACACCATGCAATGTAGCCGTGAGCTATACTCATTTTAAAGCCATTTAAATACTGTTTTCAATGCATTTCTATCTAGTTTTAATGGCGTTGTCGCGTGTAGAGGGAAAAGAAAATAGACCTCTCAAGTAGAACTAGCGATCAGCTACAAGAAGCCCTGGCGACTGATGTAGCTGCTTTCATTGATTGTAATGGAAGTATCCTCTTACTGCATTCCGTAAGTCGATGTGTCGCGCCGCGAACGCACTGCTTGAAGCTTGGCCTTTACTCTCATCGAGTCTGGTCGGCTACGACACCTCTACCGCAACAACCCCCCGCAGCCGCAGCAGTCTGGCATGTGTCACGACACAACCAACGACTAGCATGCGGTAGGAAGTAGGAACGAGTACTTTTCCCTTGTCATCTCACTTGAGGCCGAGATAAGACTTCCGGGTAGGTTCTTTATCTGCGGTGGTTGCGGGGTTTGAGCATTTATAGTTCTATACAACAACCTTTTTGCTAATCTCTCCTCCGCACAAGAGCAAAGTAAATGCGCGGCTCAAGGTTAGCGGGTCCATCACAGCGCTCGCGGTGCTGCGTCGCCATACGTGCCGTTACATTTTGGGAGAGGTGCCAGTAGGCTCCTTGGTCTGTGCCAGGTCTATGACACCTCTGGCAGGAGTTCCGACGGCATTTTCACATTTGAGTATAAATGCAACTTTCGAGTGATGACTGGCAAGTGGTCAGTCAGTCTCTCCTTCTCTACCACAGCGGCTAACCACACTTCTCCGGTGCAGCAGTGCTCTCTCGCCTCAGAGCAGTTTGGGGCACCTGTCTTTCAGTCACCAAAGCCAGCTTACTGAACAAATGTTCAGCAACCAATGCTGGCTGGGATATTACCCTTAGCACAAGCTTCAAAGTATTTGTCCTATATTGAGGCTTATCACCCATTTTTCTTCCATATTTGGAGAGAAAACTGTTGTTATGTGCAAAACAATGGTTGCTATGTGTTGATATCTGTACAAAAACATAATAAATTGGTGTTTTATTACAAGATCTTGTAAACAACTTGTGGAACAGTAATAAAAGCTTTTCCAGTGTTTCACCTACTCTACCACTGCACAAAGATTAGGCATTTTCTTTCAAAAGTGGTTACCTATGGTAACAGGCAACCATGTTGGAAGAAACAGAACTTTACGGCAAAGTAAAGTCAAAGATAACGTTACCCATTTTGGTGACCCATTGTAGTCCATTTCTATGGTAATGTGGATCCTTCCATGGATCCTTTGAACCTTGTCATTCCATTCACTTCCAGTCATCAGTGTTACAGGTCTAAACTGTACTGCTCACGGGAGGGCGCTGCAAAGCCAATAATTCATACAGATATTGTGCTCTTCATATTAACTAAAAACATTCAAACATTAAAACCAGTATATTAAGTTACTGTATTAGGAAATACAGTAATATTAATATGCAAGATACAATGTCATGGGTGGAACCTCATATACAGGAACTAGAAGACCTTACATGGAGTAAAGTAAACCATGATAAGATATTATTACAGCAATTTTGATGACTCTGCACTCAATACTCAGCTCATGTGAACAGATTTTTCATGGGCGTCTTTCCATGCAGAGCCTGGGAGACACACTGGAAGTTACCCTCTTTCACTGCCTCACACTATTAACGTTGTACTGTGGAGGGAATTTTGACCATTTCTTTTCGACCCTCGAGTGGTCAAACATGGTTCGGTTTTGCACCAAATCAACCCAGCAATCGCTGCAGCATCCTAGGAGACACAATTGAGCATGGGAATGGCAATCATTAGACCAACACATAATGTCCCAAGTTCATATGTTCATAATTTGAATAGGCAAGATTATTAGCAATAATCTGCAGTAACATACAGTGTTGAGCTGCATCTTAAATGATCCCCCTCCCCCTCCCCTCCCCTTAGGACTTCAGGGGTTAATCAATTCAATTTGTCCAAGTTGCTAGTTCTGTTATGTTTTTTAAAATTTCATTTTTTTTCCATTCATGCTTCATGCCAGACCTGCTCCTTTAAAATCCTCACAAACTAAACTCATAAAAAGCATCAAGCCAGCGTGCTGGAAACCATAGCGATGACTGCATCATTACTCCCCGGGGTGTGATTACATACTGTACTGTGTAAATGAGAAGGCCTACTTATACAATGCGGAGCCAACTGAGTCATGTCTAAAAGCAAACAAACAGGTGATAAACAAAATGGCCCCCTTCGAAACAAACAGCAGCAGGACCGCGCGGCGCTGAGCCCGTCGGTGGAGGCCCACCTCGCTCTCTGAGGTAAGGGGCATGATCTCATACACCAAAAACGGAGTCAGTTCACCGCAACCTCGCCATCGTAAACATAATGACAGTGGCGCTTCCAGTCACACACAGTGGACAGTCCTCATATCGCACTTATCTAAATAATTAGCCAACCAACGTTGGGGGGCAGTTATCAGTGGAAAAAAGGATCAGGCTATGATATCACTTAGGATCTGTTATTTTTTATGGTTTTGGTTCTTTGTCATTATCTTACCTATTAGACAAGTCTGGCATTAGTAAATACAAATACCAAAGCTCTGACAAGGCCAAAGCATCAATCTTGGAGAAACACTGCCCATTGGATAGCACGGTCTCATGTAGAACACATTTACTTCTAGACAAAAGAGAGAGAGAGAGAGAAAGAGAGAGAGATCTGTTCCATAATATCAAGATGAGGCTAAGAGCATTTTCCCATACTTCTCAAATTCAACTCAGGAGAAACAACCACTCTGAACAAGCTATGAGATCTATACATTTTCTCAAATAAGTATCATTACACTCTTTTCGAGTGTCTGTACAAATGAGAATACGAGATGGATGTGAGCATCCCACTCGTAGCATCTTTAATGAACATCGTCAAAAATGTTAGCTAATCTGTTTGAGTGGGTGCATTTACAGTCAGGTTATGACCTTTATAATCCATTAATTTTTACAGGCGGTTGCAGGTGATCTCCAGTTAACGCATTCCATCTGGTGTTGATCTCTGAGTGACACCGGAGACATTTCAAAAGAAGACTAACCAAGTCCCTCTCACTTCCTGTAATGTGTCACATGAGCTACACAAGAAGCGGCATTGGTGGGCTTACTGCCCCCTCCCACCTTAGGAGACCAGAGCAGGCCACAGGCTCCATTCACCCCAATGAGATGTAGAGGTTTTGTCCGAATTTGGCATTTTTTTTCTTACCATAGAAATCAAAGTCAATATTGGACCTGTTGAAGGTGTTCTGAACATTTTGACACTAATCCAGTGACAGTAGATCCAGAGCAAAACAAGTTTCGAGACTTGTCCAGTGCTCTCGCAGTGTCAACGATGGCGCTGCTTTGAAGGCGTTATCTTTCCTTTATTATAGTATCTTTGTTGACAGCCAAACAACTACTAAAATCTGTCCATTCTGCCAGGTTGGGAGCCTCTCAATGGATAGACCTTCCGGAATGCCTCCACTCAGCATATTTGGATCATAGCAAGTCTGGACCAGTTCAGAGTTTAGATTTGGTAAGATGTGAATTCTTTAGAATGTCCTTTAAAAAAAAGCAACAACAACAAAAAAAAAACCTCATCAATTCAGCTCCAGGCGGTACATTGCGATGACATCACCGTTAGAATCATGATCTAGCTGCTTTCAAGTTTAGGGAGATCGTTATACATGTTCAGAAACACCAATTTGGCTGGTCTATAGGATCCAAAAATAGCATGAGAATGGCAATTCTGACAGTGAGTGGTAGAGCCGTTTTTTTATTTTATTTTATTTTTTTTATAAATGTTTTTAGTGCATCATCATACACTTCTGTTCTTACCGCTGGAACAGTTTAATGTCCTGCGAAGAGAGAAGAGAAATCTCCCCCTGTGGTTTGCGACGCCAGAAAGCATTCCCCTTTATTGCAGCGGGGCCCGAAAACAGATGCAGTCGTTAAAAGCATTTATGAGGGGAGGCATTAGTCTTCGCTTTAATTTGAACTTTGCACCTGCTAGCCTAATGCCATCCCTCCTCGCGCTCTCTCGGAGAGGGGCTCCTGTTGTTTTAACACCTCCTGAGAGTCCCAGGTGCATACGCCGATGCTCCCCTCTTCTCCCCCCCCCTTGTTCGAT
>OMKL01072592.1:5376-15929 GCA_900302295.1 Parasudis fraserbrunneri | reverse complement strand
TCATTGACTATCATTTAGACTGCTGATTCTCAAGGTAAGGAAACAAGAGGAGCATCAAATCTTAGGCCAAAATTTACATGGGGAGATGCAAAAGATCTAGGTCGAGACCAGTGATTGTCAACCTTTTTGGTTTGTGCCCCCCCAAAAAAAGCATAGGGATGCCTATAGGCTACTTGCGACCGTTCTTGTATTTTATGTATGGTTGATGACTGCAGATTGCCCACCTCGGCATGATGGCACCTTTTGTGCACCTGTCCACCCTGGTTGGGGGATTGTCTCCCATCAAGGGTTTAGGGGATGTTGTTCCATCATCATGTGGGCCTGTGAAGCCCATTGGGACATGTATTTGTGATACTGGCCCATATAAATAAACTTGACTTGACGTAGTTTACAGTTTGTCATAGTTTACAGCAGAGAATGTAACACGCTATCATCTTTTAGGTCCTCGTTTTTTTGGACACACATTTTCCTGGTCATTGTGAAGTTAAGGAGAGGCAAGGAAAAGGAGTGGTTAAGGTAATGCCATGAAACGGTTAACCAGCTGGTTAAAACCATATTTTAAGCTAAATGGCAAATGTTTACAATGCCCATAGCCTATGTCATTACACCATGAATTGAGTACCAAGGACCCCAATTTAAACAAGTTGAAAGACTTATTTGGGTTTTTATCCGATTGATGTATGTTGTTTTGTTAATAAAGTATCTCAATCAATCAATCAATCAATGTCACGGAGTGTGCCTGTATTGTTTTATTTAGTTTGGGCTTGCATTATTATTGTAGATTAGGATACATGTAGATTTCAATGATCCTGTGTGGTGTTTGAGTGTTCGAGATTTTGCATTTGGTCTGCAGTGATTTCTTTCTGCAGGTGGAATTTGGTTTTGATTCTTGGTGCATGTGGAATCTTGATAGCATGTATTGGTGTCAGGTGCACTCCCAACAAGCTACAGCTGAACCCCATCATCACTCCTAATTACCGACACACCTGATTGGAGGAGAGCCTTCATAAAAACAGAGGAGAAGACGGACATGGGTGGAAGAGGATCCTGGCTGTGGGGAGTCAATATTGGCTGAGACGGGCAACCAGAAAGAGAGGTATATGCTAGATGCAAAGGGTCCACCAGTCTATGCAGGCCCTCTCTTTGATCTTTTTGCCCCTTTTCTGGGGGGGACTAAAGACTTTTTTTGCTTTGACCGCTGTCTTGGTAACTAGAGTAAAAGGTCAATTCAGGGATTTAACCATGGGGACATCTATGTATCATTTTAATCTTTTGTCAATATTGGATGATTTCAAAATGAATACATACTGGCTGAAGTAGTTCTAGTCTAACATGTGAATTCCTTGCCTAAAATGCAGCATTCTGAGTGGGGCATTCACCTTTGCCTGCTGAACTACCAGAAGTCCATATCTATATCACTGTAACAGTATGTTTTAAACACTAGTGTGTAAATCTGCCCTAAATGGGAAATATGTACTCATGCAATACTCTTGAACCTTACCTGAACCTCACAACATCCAGTCAAATCATTGAGATTTGCGAGGCTATTAAGGGATCAGGCGGCATACTTTCCCCGGTAAGAATCAATTTTCTTAAGGTTGTTGAAATGCACATGGAGAGAAAATGTCCTCTTTCATGATTTTTCAGATCACATCCAGGGTGCCACGTAACATCTTATATAACCTATTCGGTAAATGGAGGAGACATGAGTGATGAATTCCTCATTCAGAATATGTTTAATTCACAGCCAATCCTCAGCTAAGCATCTATACCCCCCGGAATCCCCTTGCCCCCTCCGCCTGGAAGAACTGAACCTGTTGTGCTAATACCCCCCCAGGCACGCATGCATGTACATGAACACACATGCCCTTGCCCCCTCCACCTTCCACCTGGAAGAGCTGAACCTGTTGTGCTAATACCCCCTGTGCATGCATACACACACGCATACACACACACACACACACTAATAGATGGCATTGCTTTTCTATCATAAAAAAATATATTTTTTCTTTTACTGTAGTGTTATTTTTAATAACACTACAACTTTTTAATATAGAAAATATTGACATACAGTGTTGAGCCACATCTCATTCTTTAGGACCCCACCTTTCCAATGGTGTATAGCACTTGTATGTGGCACCTACTGCTGACCTTAGAGAGAGGGATAGATGAATATTGTTTTTTGGGGGGTTTTTTCTACAGGGCCAGCTATTTAGTATATCACAAGAGTAAGATCTTCCAGGCTTATGGTTGATTCACACTGACTCAAAGATTTTGTCTTGATTCAGGATGACATCCTGTAAGACTTTTTCATATGATAGCTCGATTAGTTATTCTTTCCAAAACTGCACACCACACCCTTACGCAACTTTGTTTTAGATACTGTACTGAAGCATTGCATATACAGTAGACTATTCTTTTTTTTTTTAAGAACGTAGCCCTGTGGTGTTTCAGGTGGCTTTGTTGTGAACCATGTGTAACGTCCTTCGGCCCCGCTGATTCATGCAAACGACTGCTGCTCCAGGGGTGCTGCCCAGTCATTGACATGCTGCGTAAGAGACTTATGCCTCACAAGGTGCTCCCACCAATGAGCCCAGGTTTGCTTCCATCGCATGATGTCAGCAGAAAGCAATACTGAAGCCCTCCATAGTCTAAAGTGCGCTCACTGGAGATCAAGATCAATCTACCGCAACATTTCGCCACGTTCCAACGCATTGAGCGATTAAGGTTCTTGATTAAGGAGCATTGATTGGGACGGTGAGACAATGGTGGGAGGAGTAATGGATTACTTGTAATGGGATAGTTGTCTGGTTACAAAATATTGGTAACTGCTATCGATCACTGTTACTGAAGTAGAATGGTTCTCAGAGAGATGCAGTGCACAAGCTATGGCACACGTTGACCTGTAAACCCACCCTACAGTCATGAATATTTAGGAGAATACCAAGTAGACTGAGAAGACTCATTATAATAGTCTAGTCCTAGCAAACCTCACATCAACCTTGCTCACTAGCATCCCTCAGTCGGAAATATAGTGGGTCACCATCCCGCTCCTCAGTAGGCTACATACATCAGTGACTAAATCTTTGACCTTGGAAATTAGTATAATGGTTCCTTGGTTTCAAGGAGTTTCTGTAGATGGGACCATTTAAATGGAGATTTTCTCTTTGAATAAGCACTCCCGTTCAAGCCCTTTTGTTGTGCAAACATTGTGCTCTTTTAGATGAACTCGTAAAGTGTGAAGACTCGTGTTGTTATTGTGCTTTAATTTGCGCCATGAGTTGCAGTCAAACCTCTTAAATTGCAACCAATTTGGACAATTAAGTTCTATTCTATTCTATTTATTAAATTCCGTTCCATTCCATCCTACTTTGGCTCGGGTTTAGCCTCCCCCAAATGTCACATAGGTGTGAGCTAATCACACCGCTTGACAACATTGCATCAGATCACCCTGAAGGCAGTGAACTCTGGTTCCTCTCTGTGTGAGTTTACATAATGAACAGGGAGGATCATTAGTGCTGGTCGTGACTGTTTGCTTCTCGTTCCACTGCCTCTTTGCCTGGCATATTCTCTGTGACGGTCTGAGCAGTGTGGCAGCCGTTCCCTATTGCTATGAATGCTCTGCCGTCTCAATAGCAAATGCACATATATTATCCTCCTTGGCTGGCTCAGATTATAATCATTTAGATTAGATTTTGTCAAAGACATGGTCATGACCCAGAAGTGCATTGGGGGAAGATTAAAATGGGTCCTGAAATTACTCTGAAGAGTTATTCTGGGAACTGATGATTATCACTGTAATGACGTCAAATTCTTCGCAAGTACCAGCATTGTATGGCTAAATAAAAAATCTGCCCCCGTGAAAAGGTGTTGGAAAATTATTATATGAATATGGACAATTTTCTATATGACATAATATATATATATTTTTCATGCCTTACATCACCCGTTTATTTATGCTCACAATATATATAACAGCAGCATTTAAACCTTATAAAAAGCTGCATGGAGGGTGTTCTAGTTTAGTTTGTTTCAATAGCACTGTGTAAATGGAAATTTAGCCTCTGTGGCTCACAGTGTAATAATTTTAAATAACACAACTACATCTACTAAGAATACATCTTGAAACATACATGTGCATTTGACAAAGTAGACCAAGCTTGAAGTTTTGAAGTTTCTTTGACTTCTGGCTGTCCTCTATACAAGGACTCTACAAGCACAGACAGGGTTCAATCGGAACTTTAAATATATAGCCCTTTTGTTCTGCCACACTAAGTGCTGTCCTATAATATGGTCATTCAAGTACTATTTTTATTAAACCTTTCTTTTTCTTTTTTTTTTAAAGGAGGACAAGGTTTTCTGTATTAAAACAAGTGTTCTCTGTCCCTCTCCACAGTCATTTTAGGTCCCAGCTCCCCAATGACTGTGAGCAGTGTGGTGTGTCGGTACAACCTCAGTCTCCTGGCCTTAGGGCCGTCATGCACAGTCTGGCATCCAAAGCCTCTGGCCAACAGTGCCCCTTATGTTCAAAACAAACCCACTTGTGCCTTTTAATCATCAGCCCTTAATAAAATCCTGCTGTATGTGTTTATTTTCTATGGAGATACTTTACACTTGATTTCATCATCTGCTCTACTTTCTTCAATCTCATCACTCTAATTAGGGGAATATAGAATGGGAGGTCAAACTCTTGAATGCTTTTATCCAAACCCTTACAAACAAATAGCATGTTTTTTTCCAAACCATGGTATGTCCATCATTTTTGGTCACTATCATCATGATAGTGACCGGAATATTATGCCAGTACCCAGTTGTGTATAAAGTACTTGAAAGCCATGCTTGAGTAAAAGTAAAGATATCTTGAAAGTGACTCTGGTATAAATGAAAAGCACTTGAGTAAAAGTACCTCACATTAAATGTACTCAAGTATCAAATGTATTTATCTGGTGTTAAAATGTACTTTATCAAAAGTAAAAGTACAAAGGAACAAAACAGCCAGAAATTCTTGTTCTTTTCACTCCAAAAAAGACAAATAGGCAAACAAATATAAAGGCAAGCTAGCAAGGCTACTCTTAGCTAACTGCTGAGTTGTGGTATTGAGTAAAATGTTGGCAAACTATGTTATTGACAATATCGTATCTTTCCTTAATTCACTTGCCGCAATGTCTTTTTTTTTTTATTGATTCAACTGAGAATTTAGAAATGCCATTATTTCTGTGTTCTTAGGCAGACACAAGAGGCACTTAATTCTGTAGGATGAATCTTTGATCCCTACAAAGGCAAAACATTTTTTGTAGATATGGCCAAGTGTGTTTGTCTTCCTCCAAACTACTACTAGCAGGTGCCGGTGCGGCGGTATCATCACCACCATCGCCAATGGACGAGGCGGCTGCGTTCATCATGGTGTTTCCAGAGACTGAAGAATATTCACAATTACAAATGGCTGTGTGGTCTTGTGTGGAGATATGCCTCAACTTGTCTTGACAAGAGCATCAATACGCACAGTCCAGATACTCCAATACCATAATGAGACAAGTACATTCAGATTTTATTTTGTAGCGAGTAAACCGTAACACTGTAACTACGGTGTCCAATGGTAATGTAGTGATGTAAGAGTATATATATATTTTTTCTTTTTAATGTAGTGAAGTAAAAGTGAGGGTCAAAATAAATATAAAAACTCTTTTACTTTTACTTCATTACTTTACACCACTGCCAATACCATTGGTATCATGGTTTAAATTGGATTATATCATGGTGTAATTCAAGTACGAAAGTGGCACCATGGCGATACATCAGTTTTATCATGGTGGTGCCAAGGTAAATTACTTACGCCATGGCCAGTACCATGGTAAAACTGAAATTTCCACCAATTTATTTTGTAAGGGAAGCGCATCACAGAAAGACAAATGCATACATTTTCAGTTGGCATGGCCCAGTGGGAATTGAACCGTAACCCCTGCAGTGTTGTTGCCATGCTCTACCCATTGAGATACTGGTACACAGGTTGCCTGATCTCAGATATTGCCTCCACTCTAACCAATTTCGGTGGGAGAGGGGAATTCGGTTTTCCCTAACCAGTCACTAGAAACCAACATATCATCCCCTGAACTGCAGCGTGCCTGGCTCTCAAAATTCAGATCAAACTGTCAAACAAGGCGTTGCATATCAAATATGAATTAAGATCCAGCAATTGCATATCCTATTTCTTGTCTAAAATGTTGTCAGAAACATATTTTAGTGAACCGTGTAGGTGGAAAAATAGAACGTTTACAAGCAAGCCGCCATGTTTTTCTTGCACCCCACACTTGACAACAGCTTGACAACGACGTTAGTCCCGCCCGTGGTGCTGATTGGCTAATCGTTAGTCCTCCTGCGGCGCTAATTGGATAATCGCTTAAATCACTGTTTCATGTCATGATGACCAACCAGAAGCAGTCGACTCACTGGAGTGGGCAGATTCAAAGGTCTGGACCCAGGCAAGTACACAGGGCCACAATGTGCATTTCCATGGTGATGGTAGGAATAGCATCTTAGCTGGATCTCTATTAGTCAGGTGATGAATCACTCCATGCATGAACTCGCACATCAACCGAAAGGAGTTCGGTTCCACAGTGCCTTACAACACAGTCTAATGATACATTAGATAATATGGAAATGCACATGGCAAAAATAGTATTGTTGGATATTGAATATTAAAAAAGGATATTGTTGTGGAAACCCCCCAAAATGTCACAAATCATGTTCATACCTTGCATAACGGTTATTACTTGAGTGAACAGATTACTTGAGTAAACAGTACATGAGTTAAAGTAGAAATACCCTGATGGAATAGTACTCTGGTAAATGTCCATGTCAACTTAACAATAAGAGTATTAGTAGTTACTAGTAATAGTACTAGGACTACTACTACTATTCCTACTACTAGTTGTTGTTATTGTGTAAAGGTACATTAATCCTCACCTGGCAGCCACACATTTAAAAGGAAACACACAAAGGGACTCTGGGACAGTTCTTTCAGATAGAGAATGACTGTAGGGGGGTAATACGATAGTTCCTGAAGAGGGGGGGAATTACAAAGGCCAGTGGATCTTAAATGTTTTCAGGTGAGGACTTTAATGAAAAATGTAATCTCTCGCCCCGGGACCCAGGCTCATGACAACATAATACTACTCTTGTCATGTGGAGATCCCACCAGATGTAGGCCCACAACCTATTTTTACCCATTGTTTTAGAGACAAATATATAGCTCATGGGCCCATGACAGGAGGGGGAATCATGAACAACTCTGGTACACATGCACAAGGCACATACATACATACATACATACATACATACAAATACAAACATACATACACACACAGATGCATACACACAAAACAAACTTATCTGCGCATATGCTAAGAGACCGTACCAGAGAGACCATACCACGGAGAGTTTTACCCAGAGCATAAAACAATAGAAAAGCATGTGGCAGGGATCCATTATTCAGACAGCTTGCATAAGCCTATTAGAATCGGGTCACAAACAAGTCCAGTTACCAAAGCTGCTTTACATAGTCTCTGCATGCGACATCCTTCACATCCGCCAAGGGAGCTGGAATTCCCCCCACAGCTGGATGTCTGGAGCGGAGTCTGCTCCAAATTCATCTGAAACGACTACATGTAACCTCCACCTGTATTATAGTTCAATCTAGCATACCCAGGTTTGTGTGAGAGACGACATTTACACAGGCACAGGAGATTTTTTTTTGTTTCTTCAGTCATTAAATTCTTTGAACTATCATGAAGTTATACAACCTTTTTGACCATTAGTTTAAAAGTGTCACTGCTGAGCAGCACAGTAGGGAAAAGCAAGTCCACAGAATTGCATATCATGTGTATTTCCTGCACAAGTATGCCATGAACACACCATGAACACACTATGAACATGCCATGAGCCAATCATCATTTAATGATTTTAGCATACTCCTGGTTGAGAGCTCCTAAGGGTAGAAGAGAGGAGGAAGAGTATTGAGGTTAGAGGAAATGCATTAGGTTTTGGTCTTTTTGTGGGCTACATTGACAATAAGGAAAAATAAAATTTCACTGGCCTTATCCTTTAAACTCATTTACCAGATTAGGGCATAACTGATTAATTATGTGTATTACATGTCTACATACTGTACATATGTCTACTATATTATGCGTATGTGGTATCAAATGTTTTTTTGTTTTTTTAAATAGGCTTCGAATTTTAAACTCTCCAGTCATAAATTAAAGAGATATCTATATTGTAGACGATATGCCAACGTTTGGAGGTGCTACATTAGCCACAGATCTTGGAGGAGGAGACAGTTTGAAATGTCATTCATCACCCCATTGACTTTTCCCATAGATGAGGCGATTGGATCAGGCACTCCAAAAAGTTACTGTTCAAGTACAGTCAAGATGTACTCACTTAGGTGGTCTAATAAAAGCAGCCTAAAAGGCCCCTTGGTTAAAGAACATTTCCCCATTGGTCTAAAGTCCTCAGTCTGTCCTGTGGACTTGCAGAGAAAATCCACCCTAAAACTAAATTCACAGTTTCTCATCTTGGACGAGTTTTGTGAACATGAACTCCCAACTCCCATAGTGAGAAACCAGAGAGCCGATCTGTGATGTCATCAATAAACAAAGATTAAAAGGGAAAGTGGGGCCTTTGAAAACAGTTAATATTGCCACACACAATTCTGTTTCTATGTAAACAGAAGTCTCATAGAGGGGGGTCGTTAGCTAATCAAAACAAATGGGGATTTTGCTCTGTTTACATACATGGTGCAATGGCTGTTTGTTAAATTACAAAATGGGACTTGGACCTTTATCAATTGATTTTACAATTGCTACAACTAAAATGGAGAAAACATGTCATAATTTGGCAATTTAAAAAGGTAATTTCAACACAGCTCAAGTTGTTTTCAATGACAGCAGGTGACGTTTACCCTCCACTCACACAACAACAACATGTATTTTGTTTATAGTAACATCATATATGTATAGTCTATTAGAATAATTCAGAGCTCACATTGTGGACTCGTGGAATTTCTGGTTTCTTGATTACATGATGAACTCTGATTGTGAAACTTTTTAATTGATTATTATAAATTTCAGTGTATTTTGTTGGTTAATCATGTCCTTTCACTGTGCCACCCCTCCCTCAATGTGTTTTCAGAGTACTAAACAAATAAAAAGTTAAATAAAAAAAAATCACTTCGATTATTAGAGAATAGAGGCATGTCGTAGAATTCTTGGAGAGTGGTTAACAATGGTTACGCACTGCCATCAAAGATCTCAGGAAACAAATGACAAAATAGAAAAGATAGAAACCGGTCTGTTCCAATAGAAGGAAAGTTCAGGACAACAGCTTGTTCTGTTTGATGAACTCCATCATGCCAATGTGTTGTGGAGGCAAACCTTCCTCGGTGTGCCCTCATTTTGCCTCCAAAACAAATTGGCATGATAAAGTTCACTGAAGCTGTCTCCCTGAACCGTCTTCCTATTGGAGGTGACTATGGTTCCGGGGACTACTGAGCAACCCTTTGTCAGTCTTAAAGAGTTGTTGATCTGTGATTGAAGTGCCAGTACTTAATTGCAATGGAAATCTGTAATTGGCCTACAGAAAGATTTGTCCTCAAAAGCAGAAGAGTGAGGGGGCTGAGTGGGTGTGGGAAATCCATTTGTGCATGCACATGACGGCATCAAATATGAGAATATCGTGAATATTTATGAGTCACTCAAGAGGGCTTCATTTGTCTTTAGCCACCACATTTGCAAACACTATAATGTGGCTACTGTCATACAGCAAGACCACATCAGAAACATTGAGTGAGTAGTTTGTTGTCGGTGTGTTCAAGTGTTTGTGTTCACAAGTAGTTCACCAGGTCAAGGTGGGTTTACCCTCCACTAGGCTACATCCCTGCATCCAGTATCACGGGGGGGGGATAGGTAAATTCATATCTAGGGTGGATTTTCGCCATTCTTAAGTTCAGCCTATCAGTGGACTTATTCCCCATGGAGCAGTTCCAGGAATGTAATGGTGTCATGTCGTCCTACAAAGAGGCCAACCCATTGTCACGCACAGCCCAGTTATTGGACTGAGTGACAGAGAAGTGGCACAGAACGGTAACCTAGATAAAGTTATGACTTTAGCCTTTAGGCCATACATAACTTACAGAGATCAGAGAGAAAACAGGGGGCAAGAAAAAGGAAGACAGAGAGAGAGAAAGGAAGGAGGGAAGAGAAGAAGGGAGGAAGAAAAGAAAAAGGAGAGAGAAATGAAGAAAGAGACAGATAAAGATATATTTTAGTTGTATTTGTTCAAATGTAAGGTGGATAGTAGGGTGGTATGTTGTTCTTTATCATTTTCTCTTAAATTTAAAGTTGAGGGGGGAGGGGAGTAAATTTAATAATGTTCACTAATAACATTATTCAGTTTGAACCGCCTCCAACCCCCCCTCCCCCCAATATGTGCACTGTTTTGTTTGTTTGTTTGCCTTCTTTTGTTTTCAATCCCTAGAATAAAATGATTCTTAATCA
>OMKL01072412.1:2418-29474 GCA_900302295.1 Parasudis fraserbrunneri | reverse complement strand
AAAAAAAAAAAGGGGGGGGGGGGTCTCTCTCTCTCTCTCACCGTTGTTGGTCTGGGTGCCACCCAGCAGTAGGGCAGGTATCCCCGCAGCCGACGACAGTATCCAGATGCACACGTTGATCATCTTGGCTTTGACGGGCGTGCGGAAGTCCAGGGCCTTGACCGGGTGGCACACGGCCACGTAGCGATCCACGCTCATCATGGTGAGGGTGAAGATGCTGGTGAACATGTTGTAGTAGTCGATGGAGATGAACACCTTGCAGACCACCTCACCGAAGGGCCACGAGTTCAGCAGGTAGTCGGTGCTCTGGAAAGGCATCGTGGTCGTCACCAGGGCGTCGGCGAGGGCCAAGTTGAAGATGTATATGTTGGTGGCCGTCTTCATCTTGGTGTACCTGTGAAAGGCGAGTCAGAACGACAAAGAAAAGAACTGCCGTGAAACTCACACGGGTATAGTCATCTTGATGCGTGTCGTTAACAGCATCATAAGGAACAGCTTTCTTTGTACAATAGGTGAAAACAATTTGTTAATTAATTTGTTGAATTAAAATGGTGTATGCTTTTTCTGGTCCTCAGTTATACTGTGCTTGTTACTGTGTTGTTGCTTTTTTTCTTTTTTTCCCTTTTCTTTTCTCTTTTGTAGAACCTTCGAAATGGTGACACAAAAGCCAGTTTTCTACATCAGTACACTATGAGAGCATATGGCTGCGAAACAATAAAAATGCCTTTACGTCACAAAGGTTAAAGGGATAGTTCCGATTTTTTGGCACCCTCGCCCTATTCGTTACTTACCAGTGATGATGTTGATCGGTGGAGTCCTTTCTCAGCACAATCCATGCTGTGGTCACGATGTTCATTATGTAGGTAAGTGCATTTTCAGATTATTGTAAAATACCACCAATGCAACAATGAAATCGCATAAGGATTCATACCCTCCTCATGACATTATACGAACGCACAGCCTAGACATCGGGTCAGAACCCAAACCTTGCTGGGGACCATGCACACAGAAACTAGACAAGAAACTAGACAAGATAGGAGCTTGACGCACATCAAAACGTACGGTCTGCGGTGGCCTATAGAATTAATGCGGAGGTGAGAAAATTGGCCTCGGCTGACAGGCGATGCAATCAATCTGATTTGAGGTAATTGTCTACGGTCTGCAGCAGTCTCGAGGGCAGTGGCGCATTTCACATTACATCACAGTAGATTTGTTGCTGTCATATGCCATAAATAAATGGCAATGAGGTGCAAGGCGGTCCATCAGAATGATAAAACCCCACTGGTTTAAAGTATAGGTAACACCACTTCCACTGACTCGAGTACCAGGATTTTCTCATGTTCGAAAATCCCTCCAATTATAACAATGACGGGGAATTTAATGCAGTGTAACGTTACACGTCATTCTATCCCGGTATTGTAAAAAAGCAAGTGTGTAAACGGCTATAGCTGATATATGCAAAGAATATGGCCCAACCACTGGTGTTGAATCACCTTTCCACCAAAAGAGAAGGTGCCCTTTAGAAGGCAATGTTTATGTAACCAATGGTAACCAGAAATATGGGACTCTTATGTGGACATTCATTATGTATGCATTTGGTATTGATAGGAAGATAAAATCTCATTGAATTTTTTCATTTAGGTTAGGTGAACACAGGTCTCACTGGAGCTCTCAGCTGAAAGTAGGGCTCTTTTATGGCTTACGTGGGAGTGTTAGACCAAAAAAAAAATCAATGCAACAGTGTGAAGATTTCAGGATCCTAATGAAGGTGAGGGCTATTTGATGAACCATAACATGAACTTAGAAAATTTGGGGCTGTTTTCACCTAAGGCGAAAATGAGCAGTGTTCTCCTTCCCTGTTCTCTAGTACTTTTGTACAGTATTTGGTGTGAGAGGTAAAGTGACGTTTTAAAGGAGGAGTAGCCTATGTTTTGCTGACTAGCCTATTTTTTTTAGCTGCGACCAGCAGCTCTATAGCTTGCTCTGTTGGTTGGTTGGTTGGTACACAAAAGTGTCCCCACAGTTTTCGCCCTTGGGAAATTTGGCATGGAGGTCAAGTGTTGGCGTGAGTGTGTGTGTGTGTGTGTGTGTGTGTGTGTGTGTGGATGCGTGCGTGTACGAGGTCGTAGCTATTGCGGATTTGCGCTTGTTAAGATCCACAATGCTAACACTGAAGGAGCAGATGTCGCAATGTTTTTTACGTCCCCACCATGAGAACGCAGTGGAGCTGGTGACGTCGGGTGTCCTGAGCTGCAATGCTAAGGTAGTTTTGGCTAGTGATTGTTCCTTTTTTCATTTATTTAATTAAAATTTATTTTTAATCGTCGCTTTGAATTTCAAAATCCCTTGCCTTAGCAGAGTGATAAATCCATATTAGAAGACCTCGTTCAAGGCAGAGAGCAGGTGTGAACCACAGACGGAAGTTAGGGGTGATCTTTTAATGACCATTTTTCCCATGGTGAGGGAGACTGATGGAGTCGACTACCTTATTTGGGCAGAAAAATTAAGACACGAGAGAAGTCTATGGTAATGATGATGTAACAGTGGTTAGCGGCCACTGAAAGCTTTTAGAAATAGAATTCCAAGAAGACGTTTCAAAATACTTACACCTGAAAGGGTTAAAGCCCTCTCTTTAAACTGAGCACCTGCCCATGGCCGGATTAAGCCAGTAGGGGGCCCCCCTGTCCCTCTGGGGACTGACACGATTAGGGGGGTCTGGGGGCATGCTCCCCTGTGAAGATTTTTTTTCAAACAACAGCTCAGAAAAACTCATTTCTAGGGCCTTTTGATAAGGGAAATCCAATAAAATTGGGGCCTCTGTACTTTACACAGTATGCTTGGGCCCCTCTCAATTAAAACCATGCTTGCATGGGCACATATTCCAATTGAATTGAAATTGAGTGAGATGATGTATGCTCAAGACCTTTGGTAGTTCGGGGGCCCCTCATGGTTCAGGGCCCCAGGGCATTGAAATTGAGTGAGATGGTGCAATTAATCTACACACAAGCCTGGGGGCGCTCAAGACCTTCGGTAGTTCGGGGGCCCCTCATGGTTCAGGGCCCCAGGGCATTTGCCCAGTATGCCCGGTCAGTAATCCAGGCATGCACTTGCCCCTCCATAATGCTAGGCATGCCCCTGATACTTGGCTGTCTGTGGCGATGTCATCTAACGTAAAGCGGACGATGAGTGATGACAACTTTTGAAAAAAAGACCAGATGGAAAAATCTTGCGGAAGTTCTGCCATAATCTTACTTAATCCGTTCAAAGCCTAGTTGATGCCAGTACCGATTCCTCTGGCAATGTGCTGGGGTGACACATTCTTACTGTTGGAGCGTATTGGTCTCAAAAGGGTAGGCCTGTGTGATTCTGTGTGCATGCAAAACAATTTGCCCCTGTCACTGGCACTGAGTAGCTCACAATCTTTTGAGATTTCTATTTTCATTATTATTATTTTTATCTTTTTTTTTTTTTTTTTGAGAACTCATTTTCCCATCCTGACATCAGTGAATTCCAAACCTAGCCTGTAGGCTGTCCTGAAAAGAGCCTTTGTTAACTTCAAGTCGCTCTTTATTTGGTGGTTTGTAAAAGTTGCAGAAAATGCATTCGCCTACTGATGATAATGCATATCCTGGACCTTACCTGATGATTACATACATGACGAGGCAGTTCCCCACCAAGCCTACAACAAACACTACGGAGTAGACAGCGGTGATGATGGGAATGATGGGGGACATGGTTTCCTGGTCCCAGCTTTCATCATGCGTCAGATTGCGACCCTCTGAGTATCCAGAAAGCGAAGTAGAATTCATGAAACATTCTTCAGCGAGCGCAGAGAGGCACTTGTCTTCTTTGTTAATTTCAACCGGAGTGTTTTCCATTTTGACACCTATCCATGAGTATAAAAAAAAATGCTGCATATACAGTTCTAACAGGGGACTAGGAGCCAATTAAACTTAAGATTATGATAACTGGTTATAACATTATTTGTGGCCGACTATGTCAATAAAAAACAAACAAGTTACCTATGCAAACATCACTGTTTATAGACATACCTGTAGCTCATGCATTCAGTGGTCTGAAATAAATACAGTGCGCTAGAGATTTTCAGGTATGACCATAATTCGCATGCTTCTTAATCTCATGCTTGCACTTGGTTACTTAGTATCCATTGCAGGATGTCGCCTAATTTACTCGGTAAAATACATGTATGAAAAAACGTACTTACCAGTTACAGAACAACGTGTTTTCTTTCGTTGTCTTGCAGAAGGCTATGGCTCGTCAAAGTTTGTGGATGGTGTGCTTTGAGAGTAGCTGTAGCGGCTTTGCGGACACTCGTGCGCACGCACAATTCCTTTGGTGCGCGCTCACGCTCATGGCTCGACATTCAGCCCAAATATGACATCAGAGAAATGACAATAACCATGGGGCAATCACACTGCAGTCTACGTCCCCATATAATAAACTGTCACCGTGGGAACGAAACAAAACAAAAGAAAACTGTTATAACCAAATACACCAACACAATTCAGCAGAAAAACTACAAGGGTAGGCCTGTCTGTGCGTCATCCAGTCCCCGGAGTATTCCATGTTTGTCCCTGTTCACAAAAAGACAACAACTTTGAAGCTACATTGATGCAATGGTTATTTGGAGCAAAGACTAAAACACACAACAACAACAGCATCATCATCAACAACACAATCCAAACTAGATCCATCAAGGCTACTGAGAATATCCTGGAACAGTGATTTATAATATGTCTTGATGCCAGTCAGTGTCTCTATAGTTATACTGTATATAGAGAAAACAATGAATAGCAGCTAACATCTGAGGATATATACCAGTAAGCGATATCATTTGTTGGTCTCCATTCGCCCCCTGGGAGACCATGGATTCATGAGCTCTTGTCACTAATTATGGCTAATATGAGGCAAGAGCAAATGAGAAGCCGAAGCTCATTATTGCGGCAAATGAGCTTGAACAGTGATTCGCTTCAGAGTGAAAATGACGCACATGCCATACATCTCAATTCTAATGGGCTGTGCTGGAAGGGGCCGCGCAGTGTCAAGCCATCTACATGCAGGGTGTATGCTACACTTTGTGTTGTTTTATGGTGGTGAACATTGTAATTAGGCCAGGGTTTTGTTTGTTTGTTTGTTTGTTATTTGCAATTCACAAATTGTCGAATTACTTTCCTCTGAGTGTGCGAGAAAAACGAGGAAAATAGCATAGCTGTGTGTTGGAACAACTAATGTGAAAATCATCCAAGAGATGTAAACACCATCCCTTCCAATTCTGATGGTTGATAATAGTTTAGTGAAGCATCCTAATTCACAACCGTTTAGATTTGATGTCAGAAAGAAAAAACAATTAATTATCTTCATGAATGTGTTTATCTTTATGTGCGTGTAATTGGTGGATGTTAGGTTTTGTTTGAGAGCTTCCCAGGCGAGACTTGAAATAAAAGCTTATTTAAGAATGTCCTTCTTCACGATGTCACACAAATGACCGCGACACAGCGTGTTTATTTCAATGCAGCGGTCAGATGGATGACATAGCGGAAAGTAAAGTAAAAACACAACGCTTCCTCCTCTTTTCCCCGAACAGCTATACTGTACAGTAGTAGCATTTGGCGCAAGGATCTGATTAGCACATGTTGTGATCACAGTCTCCGTCAATGCCAATCGGATTGTAGTCCACCCTATTAGAGCGGCTACACTATTAAAAAAGATGTGTTGAAATGACAGGTGTTGTCCCTGAATAAACACATACAGGTGTGTTGAAAAACAACACAACATGGGTTAATAGCAATATGATTTTCAACCCTTTTTTTTTTTTTACGCATCTGTATGTATTTAGTTAGGGACAACACATCATGTGTTATTTCAACACATCTTTTTTTAAGAGTGTACCAAATTAATTTAGTGTAGTTGATTAGTCAGACATCTGGGCGGTAAAATGAGATATGCTGTAACGATTTGGAGAGGAGAGGGGGCAGAAACAGCCTTGGCAGAGTTATTTCAAATGGATAATGTATGTCATGTCTACATGGAGTAAATCAACCACAACACGAAGAATACAAAGCCAGTAAAAGATTTATGCCATATTAGTGTAAGATTTGACATTTTGCAAATGAGAAATCCGTTTTGGGACGTATTTGCTTATACTAATATCTCTATAACAGATT
The DNA here is from genome assembly GCA_900302295.1 of Parasudis fraserbrunneri. Classification (NCBI taxonomy): domain Eukaryota; kingdom Metazoa; phylum Chordata; class Actinopteri; order Aulopiformes; family Chlorophthalmidae; genus Parasudis; species Parasudis fraserbrunneri. The sequence goes on along the minus strand of OMKL01072412.1, from coordinate 23,289 downwards.
AAACAGTGGGCCTAATATAAAACATACAATTTTCACTGTATATGTAAAGGGATAGTTCAGATTTTTTGGAACCCTCATGCTGTTTCCTTCTTACCAGTGATGATGTTGATCGGTAGAGTCCTTTCTCAGCACAATCCACGATGTTCCTCATACTAGCTCCAATCAACGTCATCATCGGTAAGTCTATGAACTATCCCTTTATCGCTGCAGGTAGATAAGATGCTCAAGCAGAATCATTGTTTGCTACAGAGCTTTGTTGTAATCATTTGTACACATCTAGGTGACTTCCACTTATTGTCCCACCACCCATAGTATTACTCTGGTGAGCTTACAGGCAAAGCACTGCTCTATGAATGTAAATGTGGAGGCAAATAAAATTATGGGATTAAAAATAGATTGCTGCTAATTTCAGAGAAATGTGCATAGGGCTTTCACTGTACTGAGAAATATAGGCTTCATCATGGATGGAACCATTTCAAAGACTATGATTTCATTAGAATCTGCAATTATCAATATTCATCATTCTAATGAAATTACTGATATTTCCCACAAGAGTGGGGAACAGTTTTTAATCTAAAAATACAATGATCCAATTCTGGGAGCAAGTTGTTTACCCCTCCAGTACACCTAGAGTTAGAAGATCACAGTCAGAGATTGTTTTGTGTTGATTTTTGTCGACATGCGTGGGAGGCAATAGGTCAGATTAAATGTCAGAACAACTGTGTCATCAAAAATATAAAGAGGCAGATGGATGGCAGTGTTGTTAGTGTTTCATTTGCTCGCGCAAAATGTAATGGTGTGGGAGTGTCAGAAGTAACTGTATCAGCATGGTTTGTAGCTTAAAGGTCCAGGAGTGGCAGAGGTAGACTATATTAGCATGGTTTATAGCTTAAAGAGATACTTTGACATTTTGAATGTTATCTTAGTTGGTTATTTTTCTCCAACAAAACGTTTCTACATTTGTCCTTCAGTTTTCCTTAAAGGTCAAATCTTTTTTTTTTACCATATCAATGTGGGATATATTCAGATACATTCTTGAGCAGCTTGATGAGAATAAGCTTTTTGGAACTTTCTTAAAGCGATAATATGTAATAGTGGCACCTGCTGGCCACGAGCGGAGAAGTCTCTGTGTTTTCAAAATACATTTCCCATGAGTGTCTTTGTTCTGTTTTAAAGTTGCACTGTTGGAAATTCAGCCACTAGATGTCATACTAGACCACCAAAAGAATGTGTTGCTAAGTTCAGATCAAACTGTCAAACTAGGTGTTGCAGATTAAACATGACTCAAGATCCAGCAATTGATCGTCCCATTTCTTGATTAAAATGTTGTCGGAAACATATTTTAGGTTCAGTTTTACGTAGAAAAGATAACGTTGATGATCGAGAAAGCCACCATTTTCTTTTTGAAAACTGGAGCAGAGAACCACGGACTGCCCAACTAGCAGTGTGTTTATCCAATCAGGTGCATTCCACGTGGGGAAATGGGGATACACACACGCAGTGTGCACATAACAAGCACACGTGTGCGGAGCGGCTAACCAAAACAAAGGACAGAGAAGCTTGGAATACAACACCCACGTAGTAAGTATGACTTCATTCTCTGCTCCGGACACCATTACTTCAATATATCTTTAAATAGCAAATAGTTGTTTGGTGCTATATTAATGTTCAAAATCTTAAATTGTGCATCTTTAACTGTGTGCTTTCTTTTTTTGCATGCAGACTTTCTGCAGAGCGAATCTTTGGTTTCTCTGAGGTCTAGGTGGCTGCATATTTGCTTTCCACGATTGCAAAAAATACCCTGCATTCAGTGTGTGGAAAAACTATCACGTCTCGTTCATTCTAGGCATACATCTGGTATCGCGAGAAGTCTGACCAAGCTGGTCACACCATAACATTTGAGGCTACAGCAGTGAAAGTGAGTGGTGTGTGTTGAAGTGCTGGTGGTCTCAATTTGCTCTGTATGTGCCATACTGGAGATGTCAAGCTAGTCATAAACATGTAATAACCTTGATTAGGTAATAACCATGTAACAACAATGCAATGATGGACCCTCAGGTTTGTTCAGGCTAAGTTCCCCACTAGGATGGGTCCGAAATGATCTGGACCAAAGGCTGATGTATCAAAAATACAGTTTTGAAAACAATAAACACTATAGAGGGGTGTGGGCCTATAGCAGGGCAAGGGCAAAGAGGGCTACTGGGAGGGGAAAAAGGGGGCCCATGGGTGGACTCTGCCCTTGAGGGTATAAAAAATATAGTGTAAGTTGACTCACATGTACAGTGATGTAACATGGCTTTCACCTTGGATAGTTCTGATGAAGGTCCTTTGAGCTAAATGTTTTTAGTCAATAAGATATCCGAAATCAATTAAAAAAAAAAAAATTTCCATACTGAAAGTATATTTTTAGTATATAAAGTGTGTTAAAAGTATATTTCTACCCATACCGGTATGTACCTCTCTGAGAGTATACTTGCAATGTATTTGTGGTACTTTGTATGTGCTTTCATGTACTAATTCAAAGCACATGTTTAGTATGATAGTCATTAATATGCTGTGCAATCTAAATACACTTAACAAAAACTGACATGTTTACCAAACTTAAGTTGCACTTTAGTAAACTTATTAAAAATACATCAAAAGTATAATTTCAATGTATTTAAACACATCTTAAGTACAACTTAAGTGGCTTAAATTGAACACAACTATAGTATACTTTCTCAATACATGAAAAGTATACAATAGCAGTGGTGGAAGAGTATACTTTTGTTCTCTTGGATAGATTGTAACACCTCCTCCTCTCCTTTCTAAGGGTACAGCTAAGAGTTGTGTTCTTGATCATTTGAGAATACTATGACCAACAGCTTTGAACCAGTGAAGCGACAAAGAGAGAGAGAGAAAATAAATATGTTCGGGGGAGGAGTTGGCGTTTATATCTACTGATTAAATTTGGGCACTTATTTGGGCCACTGTTGTTCTGGCTTGGTCGACATCCTCCTTACGAGTGGGCTGTAATCTAGTTCCATGCTGTTCAGAAAAGTCTGGCAGCTCTTAACAACCCGCGGGCGTGGATATACGTTACCAAGGAAAATATTAGCTGGTTGAACTGTGTTCTACAAAGAATCGTATTCCTCCATGTGCCCTGTTTAGTCTTAAGACAGAAAAAAAAGCGGTATGGAATCTGAGGAATGCGCAACAAGATGGAGAATAGGATCTCTGCAACATTTATGCAAGTGAAAAAGCTAGAGATGAGGTATCATATGATGAAATGGTACCCAACGACCATGGTGGCCATTTTCCTTTTCTCCATTAGCAGAAAATCTCCTCCAGCTCTGCAGTACTGAACAGGATTGAAAAGAATGTATCAACCACACTTTCTTGGTCAGGAAATGCAAGAATAAGGTTCCTCCAAACGGTTCAGATTACCATTTAATGGCAAACTTAATGGCATTCTGGAAAGTAATACAATGAAATTGCAGTTTGTAAAGAGCAGTGACTATATTGAGCCGTGGCGTTTGCCATTATATAATAGCATGAACAGTCCATGATGTTCTCTTAGAATCGTTGCATTTCTTGGGGCTTGACATCCTATCCTTTCAACCCTAACATGTTCAGTTCAGCAGATGGGGAGGAAAAGCCATTTGCTGGTAATGGAGAAGATTAAAATGGTTGCCATGGTCATTGGGTAACATTTTTGTGATGGTTCCATCTGTGACATTGTTCAGAGTATGTGTGTACATGTGTGTGTATATACATTTTGGTGCTTCTAGGTGAATCTGAATGATTTGCGGTATATTTTGCCTGGACTACAAGTCAGTTTCTAAATGTTTTGGGCCGCCTTTGCCCACGTGACAGACCAGGCAGTGTTAAGGCCCCGCCTTCCTTAATAGGGCCTCCAACCAATTCTAATTTTAATTGAAAGACTGACCGCGGGCTAATTTATTAAGCTAGTGCAAAGCTAGCGTTATCATATGAAACTACACAACGTGAGGAATCATAGCTCGTTGGGAAGGATGCTAAATAATGCTTTAAAATTAGGCTACATTTGACATTAATGACCCTATCTCTAAGGACGTTGTGGATCACCCTGGGTGGCAACCGCAGACGCTGATGACACTATCTTTACCGTCTCATGAAGTCGTGTGTTCATTGTGTTGCTCTATGATCACCCTGGGTGGTCGTCGTTGATGCCATCTCTTTGGACGTTGTTATGCCCTGATGTCTCTGTTTACCTGTTATGCTTTTCTATGATTTTCCTTGTATTGTCTTATCATCACTATTATTTTTAATATTAAATAACAAGGAAATAACTAATTGTATAAATAATAAGAAGTATGTACGAGGAGTATTTATAGACCTAAAAAAAAAAAGCATTTGTCACCATTGATCACAACATATTACTTGACTAAATGGAAAGGTTTGGTATTAGAGGGGTTGTGTTAGACTGGTTAAAAAGCTGTATAGGAAAAAGGCAACAATTTGTGCAATTAGGTTACTATAAATCACCAGGTGTGGAGTGCCACAGGGGTCAGTGCTCGGTCCCAAACTGTTTATTTGGTACATAAATTATATATGTAAGGTATCAAGAATTTAAAATTTTGTTTTGTTTGCGGACGACACCAATATTCTTTATTCTGGGGATAATTTACAGCAGCTTTTGGAGGTGGTCACGTCAGAAATGATTAAATTAACATAAATACATTATCACTAAATTTGAATAAAACTAAATTTATGTTGTTTGGAAATCGTAAAATAAACACTCATGTTCAGGTAATGATAGATAACATTAATATAGAAAGAGTATATGAAAATAAATTGATTTTAGACCACAAAATCAGCTGGAAACCTCATATAAGATATGTGCGCAAACAAAGTTATCAAGGAGCATTGCTGTTCTGGGTAAAACAAAAAGCATTTTGGACAATAAAACATTGTACACTCTATACTGGTCACATGGCGCATCCTCCCCATGGTGGAGCCAGCTGAACGCGTGCCGGCCGTGTGCCGGAGAACTGACTCCCCCAAAGACATCCAGCCAAGGCTGAAGATCACGGATGGTTCCCGGTGGTGGGTGAAAGATTGTTAGTATTGTATGAGGGAAAGTTGGGCTGTCTTGATATGGGTTGCGTTGATACGGATGTCGGAGTTGAACGTGTCGAAGTTCCATCTACCTAGAAGTGTGATAATGTGGTCTGGGAGGCCATTGAGGGCTGCTGTGGTGGCTGCCCTGGTGCGGAAGGAGTGGGAGTAATAGTGGTCTGGAGGATAACCTGAATGAGTGATGGCTGGGTGGCCTTCATCAGTGATGAACAGAGGTTGGTGGGGAAGGGCTTGTTGGGATCTGTAGAATAGTTAAGAAATTATGGTTTGGAAGTGGTTGAGGTGGGACGGGAAATTGTGGATGAAGATGTGTTGGCCTTGACCGAATTGGTCTGTCTTGCTGTATTTGATGAAAAATCGTAAGGTTTCTGGGTCTATGGGTGAGAGGTCGGAGACTGAAGGATCTCATGGTTTCTAGGGTGAAGTTGGTGTGGGGGGAGAAAAGGCAGGTTCTGAGGGTAGCTATACATTTGGACAGGATGCCAAAGGTGGGGAGAAGGCTGCTGGGGCTTTTTGATGCGTTTTAAGAGGAGAGATGTCTGGGCGTTGGGTGATGGAAGGGCAGGGGTCGCCATGAATGAGCTTATGTATGAACTGGATGCCACTGAGGCAGCATTTGATGGTGGTGTAATTTAGGTGTTTGCTGTAGGAAGGAATGGGTGATGTAAGAGGTGATGGTGGTGAGGTCGTAATTTAACGTGGGAAGGGCGCAAGCACGATGGAAGGTTTTGAAGTTGTTCCAGGCGGTCCAGTATGGTTGTAGTGTGCTTGGGGCTAGGCTCTGAAGAATGCTGTGGTGGGATTGTTGGATGAGGGGTTGCAGCGGGGTGAGTTAGTGGAAGGTTGTCTCTGAAAAGGGTGGAACTGGGGTTGGGTCCTCGTTCCGCTTCCAGGGGCCAGCGTTCTGAATCTCTGAAATTGGAAATGAGAGAGTGAGTCGGCAATGCTATTTCAATGACCCGGGGATGAATGCTGCGTGAAGGATGACGTTGTGGCTGACAGAAATCCAGGTGACGCGGCGGAGGAAAGGAGATACGTGGGGGGGAACCGGTGAGGCGAAGAAAAGCTTTGAGTCGGAGACATGCGAGTCAATTCGGTTGTCGTCGCGGTCCGTGTTTGCGAAGCTTGGGAAGCTTAGAACTGGTGAAGGAGCGAATGGTGAGTGTGGTTTATATACTGTTCTAGTCGATGGTTGGACACCTGAGAGTGATCAGGTAACAGGCGACACCTGAGAGTTTATTGAAGGTGATTGGCTCACGTGAGAATTTGGTCATTCGGCTTGGTAGTGGTTGTGGAATGCGTGAGAATGGAGGGAGATGGTAATTAGCCCTTAGTTTAAGAATGAAGGGGATAGTGAGCTGATTGGTCATGAATCCCTTATCCCGTGTTTAATAACTTCAATTATGTTCGCACCAATCTCAAAAGTATGTGCATTTCAAATTGTGGGGTGAGATTGTGGAGTAGCCTGGATGAAAAAACAGTTCACACACACCCCTTTCAAGTAGGTACCAAGCCATACCAAGGACGAAGGCCAAAGCAACGTAAAGCTGTCAGGTTTGATAGAGCTTACTCCCTTCGCCTAGCAGGAAGGAAAGAAGTGATAAGGGAGAGATCGGAATCTAACACATTTTATGAACTTCACCACCCATGCATGACACAGACAAAGATTTGAACAAAAGAGATTCCACATTTTAAGGTTTTAACGGAAATAGAATGATTAAACCTTCTGAAACGTATAAAACTATGTTTGGAATATAATACTCTACATAACAATGTGTTTTCCTGTTCTGGATGTATTCAAATGTAAGCTTTTGTGATTTATTGAAGTATTTTGAGTATGTGAGGTCAGAAGTTATGCATGTTTGATGCCTACGTAATCACAAAATGATGATTGAAACTTTGCAAGTGATCGCATCAAACACATTATGATTTCATCCCCATGACTTCACCAATAACTTAACAGGTGCATGACATAGTAAATGAAATAAAAAAAAATAAACATAAAAAAAGCACTTAAACAGCAACAGTATGGGCATTGTGATGCCAACACAGCAGGAGGCATCCTGGAGGCGTTATGTGCTTTACTTTGGCCTTAACAGAGTGTCCCAGGCCGGCTCTGGCCAAGTGTGGTCAGCAGGGCGCATCGTTTGATGTATGGCCCGGAGGAACAGGTGATCATCTCCCGAAAACGCTGACGGCGCACAACGGGAAGCCCTCGGACGTTTTCCAATCGATTGCCGGGGGGAACCGGACCGCGCATTCAGGCCGCACTTCATCAAAGAGTTGGAAGAATATGATAGGAGTTTATGCTGAAAAGGTTTGGAGAGGGAGGAAGTGATGGAGAGGTATAGGGGGGATGTGGGGAAAGGCCAGTCATGATTAAGTGAAGGACAGGCCCTATAGTGGCTGATAAAGCAGCATATCAGAGAGAGAAAGAGAGAGAGAGACAGAGAGAGAGAGGGACAGACCTAAAACTAAGTGACCCCCTCTCTTATCATTACCATGCCCTGCAGTGCCAAGAGCTGAGGAGTAATAGGAACCCCCTTACCCAGCTGGTCCTGCGGTTGAGTCCACAAACCTTCTGTATTAACACACCTCAGGAACAGAACACATCACCAATCAGATTCAATCAAATTACAACACAGCTAAAACAAAACGACATCACCTATTGGCAAACACACACAAAAGCACAGAGCAGAATGCAGTGCTACCTGGCTCTAAATCGACAGTAACAACATGGCAGATTATTTGACTGATCAACAGCTAAAAAGACCCTTGACAAAGTACAGACTGAGTGAGCACAGCCAAACCTGGCTCAATGCTGTGCTGTCATTGCACCCTCAGTGAGCCTGAAACAGATACACTTCCGCACCTAATGTGACCTATGTTGCTGCCTGCCATAAACTGAGGGACAGTGAGTGACCGTCACCTGACACACGTTGTTGCTGTTATATTTGATGATAGTTTATTTGTTTTGTTTTGTGCTGATATTAACAATCAGCTTTTTTTTTTATTACAAAATGTTCTACTTTATGTTCTACCATTTACTGTAGTATGTTTTCCTATTATGTTTAGCTTTTCAGTGTTTAAATGCTTTGGCAATATGTAAGGTGTTACGTCATGCCAATAAAGTCATTTGAATTGAAAAAAACAGAGAGAGAGAGAGAGGGACCAAGCAAGAGAGGCAAATGGTAGAGTGCAAAATGAAGGGGTTTTCATTACCCAGAGTAGTAAAAGTACACGGGCAACAGAAAACCAGGTATAAAGGTGTAATGACAAAAATAAGAAATAAGACTATAATAAGCAAAAAGAGCTGCAAAGAAACTGTTCTAATGCCCCAATCAATTGAGGTTAAAATAACAGAACAAGATTTCAAAACTGCCGCAAACTAAACCAAAACTGATCTGCCAAAGGGACAAACAGGGGAATCTTTATACTACCCCGGTTAGACCATTTAAAGACATGGGAAGAGCAAGACAACAAATTCAAATAACCTTAACATTTTCACACAAAGATCAGTTACCTTATAATTTAGTAGATTACCCAGTCCTATAAATACAAACATACAATGAATATTCTGTATCACAAAAGTATCCGTTTATGTTATGTTTTGCACAGCGTCCACACTTCCTCGCTCTTCCCAGGGTGTTGGTCTCATCCAACACCCCTATGCAGGTACTTAAGTCTTGCCCATTCATTGATCTCCCCTTTGACCCCTGAACCAGGAAGTATGTGTGGCAGCTCCCGTGGCAGCAGGCAAGCATGTAAGACAAAAACAGATGAAAGGAACAAATCCAGAGTAATATTCAAAGTTGTGAAAAGCAATTATAATGATGATACTTGCATCATAACAAAGATGCAAGTATGGTACATGAAAACAACTATGTGTGGTATGATTATTTGGTTATGTGGTTTTTGGATGTTAACAGTGCATAAGGGCAAAATAATATTGGAGAAAGTAACGTGTTTGGGGAAGGTTCAGGGAGTGTAGTGGTTACCGACTTAATGTGTGGCTGGAGATGTGGCCGTCACCGAGACGGAGAGAAAGAGAAAGACAAGACATCCCAAGTCAAACATTTTATAATTCTAATACATTTAACCACATCTGCAACTCGGGTGGTTTCAATTTACTACAACTTTAGAATACTTTCTGAATTCATAAAATGTATGTATGCAAAGTATAATTTTTAAAATATACTTGGGTATACTTTTTTTTTTTTTTTTTTTTTTTACTTAGAGTGCTGTGTCTTTCCATTCTCAAACGACCAATGTTATGTTTTTTCCCCCATGGTACATAATCCATTTAATTTAATCGGTTTTCTAAATTGGTTTACAAAGGTCTGGCGACTGGGTATAACAGGTGGCTTTTACAATGATAGAGGAAAATCAGTTACCTAGCTGTGATCTGCTCGGTCTGAAACGCTCTCCTGGGTGTAAATACATTACTTAGAGATGACATTCAATATCCAGACAGGTTTGGATCAAATCAAATCCAGCAGTGCGTGATCTACTAAAATGCTTAAAAATATTCCACGGGCCTGTGATAAATGGATCTAATCACCTAAAGTTGAGCTTTTATGACATTAATCTAAAGGCTGCTATCAAACATCAGGCTTTGGTGCATTAGGGCAAATGGCACAGACCTATGAAGACATAATACAACATTACATAAAGCGCTGAAATACGGAGGGAAATCGTAACACTCACTCATCCCTGAGGGCTCGAATGTGGAATGGCTCCAAAAATATCAGACATGCTTCCATTACTGGATGATTGACTCCATGGCCCAAGGCCAGAGAGGGGTAAATCTCATTCCTATCGAAATGTGTTCCTACCCTACTCCCAGGTTAGGCAGAACAACTAACATGATAAACTAACAATATGTTAAGTTAATATTTGCATTTCAAACATAACGTCAGTCTGTTGTCGTATGTAGCCTACAGTAAAATCAGTTTCTGCTGTATTCAGAAATATACGGACTGTCTTGATGGAGAAGATGAAGAACGTTATTTAACTAGCTAAACGTTAGCCAGTGAGTGTCGGCCATCTTGGCTAGCAAGCCGTGTACATGCTAAGCTAACATCATATCAAGCTGACAAACTGAAATGACATGCGGTGATGGTGATGATTGCATTATGTCATGAATGGATTGTACACACGACAGATTGACTTTACTGTGCTGAAATGCAAATATGAACTTTAGGCTAATATATTGTTAGTCAGTTTCAAGGGTAGGGATGGATTTTACCGCCGGAATGAGATTGGCACCACACCAGCACAGAAGGTCCCCACAGACACAACCTTGTTTATTCTGGGAAAACAAATCTATAGGCATTTCCTGAACACACACACACACGCGTGCACGCATACACACAACTGACATGTGGAGTGACAGATGTTTGAGTGAGAAAGCTGTTGGTGACCCTATGACCTTTCTTCTAGCACCACCATATGACAATATTGGCAACTCTTGTTTCAGTCATCTACCCAGTAAAATGTTGCATGTGACTGCAAAGTGGGGAGATTGTTAGGCCTTGTGGAGGTCTGCATTCTACTGAGTGCATTCGTCTAGTATTTCATTGGTTTGGTCTCGAGTCCAGTTTACATCTGTCGCGTTCATGTTAAATTAAAACCACACCTGAAGCTTATAGTATAGATTATAGACCTTGAAGCTGAAGGTATGGTCTGTCCCATTAATGTTGTAGCCTCAAGTCAAATACTATCAAATACAACTGTGCATATTCCATGACTCCATTACTGTGATTTTGTTAAAACCAAAGATGACAAGAACATTGTTGATGATCTTTAATCTATCCAAACTGCTCTCAAGGCTATTAGGAGTGAATTACACAAATTAAAATATTTTAAGTTTGGCCTGATGGTGGCGCTAGAGGAAAGGTCAAGGGGTAACCAAAATCAATAGACTTCATCCTATAAGTGGTCATGCATGTGAACAGCAAATTTTTAAAGATTCAAAAGAAAGGTATTTGAGATACACTAATTCTAAAGTTGAAAGTTTGGCCTGATAGTGGCGCTACAGGAAAGGTCATAGGGTCACCAAAATCAATAGGGTTCGTTCATGCTGGGTCATAAATTATTGTGCACCACAAATTTGAAAACACTAAGTTATCGCGTTAAAACTAAGGATCTGTGGCACTGTCGTTTGGGGATATAATTACTGCTCCCAGGGAGTAATAAGTAAAGTTATGTTATTACTTTTGAAATGGGTAAGAAGTAATGAGGACTATTCTTTTTTTGAGTAATGAGCCCAACACTATATATATATATATATATATATGTATGTATGTATGTATGTATGTATGTATGTATGTATGCATGCATACATACATACATACATACATACATATATAAGTATGTGCGCATGCATTTATGTATGTATGTATGTATGTATATGAATGTGTATGTATCTGTTTTTGAAGAAAAAAAAGTAAAGAATCACCCTGATACACAAGTTTCCTAGAGGGATGAGAAACAGAGGCTTACACGTGGCAGTCAAGGGGTTAAAAAGGCAAAGGACCAGGCACACAGTGACTCATTCTCTTACACACGGCCTATTATTCTGGCACATGGAATTCCAATCAATTCTGTGGGTGATGGGTGGCGCCTCTTGCGATGCTCGATCTCTGGGTCGCGGCGCGTCGAAGCTTCTCGCTGTGTCCATTCCGACGGCGCCCGTCGTGGGGGGAACCGGCAACTTGATTGATGCCGGTGACTTAATGAGAGGTGAGGGCTGTCAATAGGAAGGAATCCATCGCTGCGCCCTTACATATGTCAGCAGATTCGCTGATGCACATTTTCACACGCAAGACACATATACACGCACGCACACAAAAACACACACACACACACACACACAGCTCCCCACAGGCATGGCCTTGTTTGCTCTGAAAGAAAAATGTGTTGACATGTTTCATAAAAACACACACACACACACACACGACACATAAGACTAACATTTCTTTATTGGCTGTTAAAATATACAGTATGTGACATAACACCTAGTACTGTGCAGGCTCAGTTGATATCAGAGGGAGCGGCAGTGATTTTGTGTTCATATTGCTATGCTTCAAATACCTTGGAATCACTACTGACAATAAACTCAGCTTTGATCATCAACAAAAACACACACACAGCCTCCAAAATCATGGGTCTCCCTACTCCCAGTCTTCTAGCCCTCACTGACACTGCCATCACACGCAAAGCTCTCACCGTAGCACACGGCCCCAGCCACCACCCCTGAACTCACGCATCACTCCACTCCCGTCCGGACGCAGATACAGATCAGATACAGATCTCAGATCTGTTCAAAAAGCACGCTACATACAGTAAGAGCTTCGTGCCCTGTGCCATCACAGCGCTCAACAAACGGTAGCAATAACATTTAATGGACTTGTGTTGTTGTCAAGAGACGGATCAGAATCCGTTTCATTGCCACGTATGACACATACAAGGAATGTGACTTTGGCTTGACATCTCTGCGTGTACTTAAAAAGAAGGGAAATACAGCAAAAAAACAAAAACAAAACCGAGAATATACATTTACATTGAATACTATATTATAGGCATAATCTGAGCTACTACAATCTAATAATATAATATAATCTAAGTTACTATAGTTGACCATAAGCCATCCTATGGCAGTAAACGGGATACAGATACAGCAAGAGGTGATGAGAAAAATATAGGCTGGTAGCAAAATAATAATAAAATAAAATAATTATTAAATAATAATTATAATAATTGATTATAATAATTAAAATAATAAATAAAACATATATACAGTAGTGAAATGTATTGCACTTAGTCTTGTCATTTTCTTTCCTCACTTGTTTTCATTGTGGCCATGTTTTGTGTGGGTTGGATTGATTGATGTTCCTTAATTGTTCTTGTGTGTACAGGCTGTGGAGGATTTGTGGAGCAAATCTATCTATCTATCTATCTATCTATCTATCTATCTGTGATGGGTTCGGGCTTTGATGCTGGAGTGGTTAGAATGGAGATAACAGATGGTTAGAAGGAGTGTGAATGTCAGACATCAGCGTGAGGCCAGTCCACTGTGCCCACACTATACAGAGAAAAGGTTTTGCTATGTCTGCATTTGTGGTATGTGTCACTCATTAAGGTAGCCTTTCTTACGCAGACATTAGACTACTATACAGAACAATGGCAACTAAACCCTCGTCTGATATTAAGTATATGTAACTAGATTGGACATGTACTTTACTGTCGGGCTACATTTGTGTTTGCAGACAGTGGACAAGTCGTTAAAGAAGTAATCCGTTTCGCTTTGTTTTGGTGACATCCACTCATGATAAGCGATCAATGCTGTTGTTTTGGGTTTTTTTGCACTGCATTGATCTTCCATCTTGAAAATTCATGCTAACTGCTGAGTTAGTTTTCTATTCATTCCAAACAAACAGCTGTTGCTGCTGGTGATGTAAAACCTATCACTTCCTGTGTGACGGATGATTTCCCCGGGAAAGTCCTACCAGACACCAGTGTTTAGAACAGCCAAGAAAAGTGAAATGTAAAAACCTTCATGAACTGGGTATAGGTGGAGTCGCAAAATAGACGTTTATTTATATGTTTGTTTATTTCTATGTTTGAGATGATTACTTTAAAACCGGCATCATTCCACATCTTCAGATGGTGATATATGTCCCACTCCCACGCAGACCTGCCTCTACGCCAGGCCCAAATACCTTATTACTGGAACAAAAACTGACTTCCGCGACCAAATTAGTTTGAAATGCGGTAATGACTTTGACTTGCATGTACAGTATACATAGTATCACAAATAACCAAATATTAAGCTTGTCTGAACATTTATGAGTTATGCAGTGATGTAATCAGAAATGTAAACAGACTATCTTTTCTGCGTAAGGAAACCACACCTTTATGGCTGCGTTCATCGTTTCCATGGAGACAGTGAATAAACATGGCTGCACAGACGGCGTGAAGTGAAATTATTTAACCTTTTTCCAACTCATTTTCGGTTATTTTTAAAGTAGGATAAAAAAAAAAGATAGGGGGAATAATTAATATAATACTTTTTATTCAATATGTTAAGGGAAAATAATACAAGTATAAGTGGCACTGATTAGTTGACTTCTTCTTTGGGCAGAGATGTTTGACAGTGGAACGTCGTCCAACTCTCTGCGTAAGAGTACGCATATACATATATACGTCGATGGCCAGCCAGATGGAGACGGCGATACGTCATTGGCCTGGGCCAGATGGAGACAGTGATCTGGTTAGTTGGTCGGGGTGTTGGGATGAATCACGCAGTCACTGGCTTCTTCAGCTGCCAGCATATCTCCACGGCCGCCACAGCTCGCAGACACTGAATACAGTAAGATGCACTGCAGACAGCGTAGTGGTCCTCAAAAACCTTTTCACCGGACCCTGAATCAGATGAAGGGACGAAGATATATGAATCTAATGACTCAGAGGTGAACAAAAGTAACTCCATTCTGCGATTGGCACAGCTTTGTATGGCACCTCAATATTGATTGCTTTATCTCTTTCATATTCTATAATAGATTTTTTAAATTATAAATGCTTTTAAAGTAAATACGAGGAGTCTGTGGTCCGTGTGTGTGTGCGTGCTTACGTGCGTGCGTGCATGCACGCTTGATGGCAGTTTGTTATTCAGTAATCATGAAAGGAATTGCTAAAAGGAACCAGCATGGGGAATCGTTGCGGAGCTGAGCGCTGGGCCTGCAGGGTGTTGGTAATGCTCCCAAAAGCTGCTCTAATTAATTACATCTGAACCAAGTAGAGCTGCATGGACCGCACTCTTTGTATGAGCAGAAAGTAGGGCTAACACGATTGTGTATATCTAAAACCCAAAATATAATTGAGCGTTTTAATCGTTCGGTCATTCAAATTTGCACTGCGTTTTTTTTTTTTATCAACATACGTTAAAGGGATTGTTCTGATTTTTTTGGAACCCAAGCCCCCGTTTCTTACTTACTGTTCCTATGATGTTGTTGGTCGGTAGAGTCCTTTATCAGCACAATCCATGCTTTTCCTCATTCTAGCTCCGGCTAGTTGGCCACAAACTAATGCAAAGTCAATGGGGGTCAATGAAGACAACCAGAAATCAACTCCACAGTGCACACAAGTTGTAAGTCGCTTTGGATAAAAGCGTCTGCTAAATGACTAAACTATAAACTGTAAACACAAAGTAGATGCCAGCTGTCTTCAGTCAGCGTGTACAGACAGGAGGTCATTGTAGACAGATATTCCCCCCCCAAATATTCTTGTCATATACGCATTGCAGTGCATATTTGCATATGTGGCACTGGCACTAGGTCCAGTCCAATTAGCTAACATTGGGACGTATTCATCTGACCTTCACGCATGTACTTTCAGGATTTATGCGAATACATTTACAGTTTAGAATCCGTTGGGTCTGCTTCCTATCCACAGTGCAAGTTCAAAACGCTTTGTGGAGCAAAACTAAATGGAGCAATTTATGATTTATATACCACATCATAACCAAAGAACAAGACGCATTTATCTTTGGAGAAAAAAAAAGAAAAAGACATCCCTCAGTACCTGTAGATCATTTCTGACAGGTGAGTGATTCATGCAATTTCATTTTTATTCTCAACAGAAAACAACGCGGAGCCCATAGTCACTGCGCAGCTGCTGTTGGGTGCGTGCCACGGAGGGACTTAAGAGAGGCAAGCATTAATATCAAACGAAGCCCCATTAAGCCCGGTCGACGGCCCTAAACAATCATAATATAATGTTGTCCCGGGGCGCCGTCGGTGCCGGAGCTCTCTCCTCTCGTAGCGGGAGAGATCCATACTCGGCTTTTATAAGCACTAACACCCAACAGGAGGGTTCATTGATTACCAGATGGAAAGGGACGTGAGCGGCGAGCGAACAGCAGGTTGGTTCAATAGCAACATGATTCAGACGAGTAAAAAAATTCTCTACACTAATACATACCGCTTATGAAAAAGTGCTGTTGGTATTTCTCAGAAAAAACGATCATGGCGTTCCACCGTTTTCTTTTAAAAGTCACTACCATCTTTTAAATACCATGTTTGCTTATGGTAGTGACAAAAACAACAAAACGATGCCAATACCATCTGCATCATGGTTTCGAGTGGATTATACCATGGTTATAACCATATAACATGGCGATACATTACTTTTTACCATGGCAGTAACGTGGTGCATTGTCTATGCAACGGCCGGTAAAACTGAAATTACCATCAAACTACCATGGTTCTTTTTTTGGTAAGGGAAACACTCACAGACTCGCAGGGGGACAACTTCAGCGCCCCGATGCAGTATTCTCACGAGCTTGTACCTGGCACTCGGAGAGGTAAAGACGGTGAATTGAGAGGTCTCCTTCACTTCATTAATTAGAATTAATTAAATTTTTCTTTAATTTTTTTTAAAAACCAACCTCCGGCTATGGGGTAATTATACACGGTGTGCTCACAGCCTGCGCAGCGTGACATCTTTGCAAAATTTCCCTCACGAGCCAGTCCCTTGGCTGGATCACCCCCTCCGACAACAAGGCTCGCTTTCTTTGATCCCGAGAGCTCTCCAGAAGACAAGCTCATTAAAAAGAATAAAAAAGAGCACAGTTTGTATTCAGCCTCTCATTAGGGGTAAAAGCGCGTTAAAATGAGCCGTGTAGAATGACTTACAGACTACTGCGCTCGTTACTTGTGTACGAGGAAAAAATACATCGTGCACGTATCTTTCAGAAGGACATTTTCCCTTTATAAAATATCAAACCCGCGAAAGCTCGGGACTTAACCGGTGCCAGGAGTTGACCTCAGCCAAACTCGGCCTGCTGCCACCGGTGCGTTTTTTTCCCCGCGGGTTACATCTTCACAGCTAGTCCGACGTGGCCTGTTGGAACCATTACCGGAGGGCAGTGACGAAGGAAACCCAATTTGCGATCCGTCTCCGACGCCTGCGAGTGTGGGCCCGACAACCTCTCCAAATCCCCTTTGTCTCCGCTGGATATATGAAACGGATCAATCACATTCGACCGCCGGGGCGGAGGAGCCGAGTGAAGAAAAAAAAAAAAGCAATGCCGAAGCGAGGGAAGGTGCACAGATTACGAGATGTACGACATAACGGCGACTTTCTCCTGACCCCCAAGGCCCGTACATCTGGCTCGGCCAAGCAGATCAACCCCCGCTAATCTCTCGGATCGGGAGAGGCCCGCGGAATAAAAGGCATCGGCACTCGCTGGTCATGTGTCTTGAGAAGATTGAAGAAATAATCTAGTACTTAAAAAGGCAGAATTAACCTGGAACAATCAAAGATATCTAATGTTACCATCTTTTCCACTGAAAAGATATGTAGAGTCAGGCATATATAATAATACCATGGTATAATCTAATTTAACTCGTGATCATTTACATCATGTTTTGATGACCACCATCATCATAGTGACCAAAATATGATGGAAATACCATTATACTTTTTTGGAAATACCATGATACTTTTTTTTGGAAATACCATGATGGCAAATCAATACAGTGTAAGTGCACAGGGCTTCACCAGAAGAGACAAGAAGGCAGGACAAAACACTACAACTAGGGCCACTAATGATGTCTTTGCCTTCATTAAATCGACAAGCCTCTAGGCATGCGCTGTTAAATGCCTTGCAGTTTCAAGTAACGGATGAAAAAAAACAGAAGAAAAATCATGATACTGTGTCAAAGAGCTTGGAGTATAGGAAGAGAGCGATCGGAGGGAAAAATCAATGGGAGGTGATGTCCACACTGAAAACGTAACACCTCGTTATTCACATCATTGATGATACTGTCGTATGTGCACACCTGCAATTATCCGTTGAATAGCTGCTTAAATGTCAGGAATGTCAATTCTAGCCCAGCTTACCCAAGTTGTCTGTACGTCATCAATATCCACCCAAAATATAACAAAAATCCCTTTTAACAAAATCCGCTGAGTGACATTTTTCGATTTTAAAATGTGAACCCTAAAGACTGCAAAGTTGTTCCTCAATCAAATAAGTCTCCTGTACCATTACTGGTATAAGCAATGTATTCACCCACATCATATTAACGAGGCCTTGTTGCACATGTTAGATCCAAGATTAAGAAATGGCTATTCTGTGCGTATTCATAAATCCTTCAATCAATGGCTATGGAAAAAAAGAAAATCCCCTTTGAGGTTTGAGATCTTTCAAATGTTTCCTCAAAATTCTATCTTGGAATTCTAGGACCGTGTAGCTTTTAATGTCCGATGGCCATCGTGATACGGAGTGTTCCGTGTTTTTTTTTTTTTAAAGAATTCTGCTCACACCTCTTTCCAACGGAAAACACAAGGCAATAAATCACTCGCCATGCGCATGTGCTCAAAGGTTTGAAGGTTTCCCTCTAAATGCAAATATATACAGATAACTGATAAAGCAGCTCAAAATGGCAACGTTATCCACTGGCTGACACTCACGCGCACAGCCTCAACATCGACACGCGCGGTCCCCCTCTCAGACGTGATTCTCAGCAGTCCAAGAACGATGGATTCTTTTTTTCCCCCCCTCCTTCTCTTCCTTCGGTTGCAACATTCCACCAAGGACATGATCTCAAGGGGAAAAGGTAGGGTTAGGAAAAGGGAGATGGAGAAAGGGTCATTCCCTTGTGACATAATTATTTGAAGTTACAAGGAATATACAGAACCGAAGGCCTCCTGGGAATCATCTCGGATCCTACACATCCATCGACAGATGTTTTACCTTTTAACTGAGGACTCTTGACAAGTTGAGGGGGGGAGGGGGCGTCAGCGCGAAGTTCTGTGTTGCCTTTTCACAAACTGACAAGTTTATTTCAGAGACTTTTTGTCATTCCCGTGCTCTCTATCGTCAAAACATATTGCAGTCAGTCAGTGCCATGACCAGTGTTCTTTTTTTCTTTTTTTGTGATTAAAGTTTTTATTTATTTAAATATACACAAATAGACAGTATTGTTACCTTCGATTATAAGACATCCAAAGGCCCCAGGGTAAATGCGCATATTTAGAACAAAAGAATAACCAAATCATCAAGGTGTCTCGACAATGCTATGAGCGAAGAACGCAGTCACATGACCTCATAAAGTTTTCACCTTCATCATTGACTCTAGCTAACATGTTTTAATATGATACTATTTCTAACATAGATTGTATCCATTTTTTAAGGTCTGGAGAGGATACAAACTTTTCCAAAATCGGAGGATAATTCGGGGATATATCATTCATTTGATATATTGAGTAGTTCTGTTTAGTAGGTGTAGTCGATTGGCGATACAGGTCCCGTCAAACCCAACCACTCTCCAGTGTATTCTAGTACTTTTTCTCAAAACGGGTAAACAAGATTACACTCTCAAATTGCATGAAAAAACGTTCCTGTTTCTGTCTGACATTTCCAACATTAATGATTGGTCAATAAGCCCATCCCGAGAAGGGGTAAGATAGAAACTACGTATGTATTAACTTATGCTGAGTACATTTACCCCTCGCCTCCTTTATATATCTACCAGTATTTGATAGTATTTTTAACCACTTCTCATTGCTCACATCACACGCTCTGTCCTTCTGCCAAATGATCCTCAGATTTTTATGAATATCTTTTTGTAACCTGTTAAAGGTTTTGTAAAACACCAGCTGCTCTGTGCGCTATACAGGGTAATTATTATTATTATTATTATTATACAGGGTAATTCCAAAACCTCTGTCACTGGATTCTTGCCCTGAATGAATTATCCCCTAGTGAGGAAAAGTTCAGAAAAAGATATAAACACTCCATCTGAGTACAGGTCATTTATCTTGTATATTCCTTTCATAAGCCATGGATTCCGGTAAACAGACTTCTTCCCAATACTCATGGTGGGGTTGTGCCACAGAGAGACATGCGATTATCTTCAGTGTGACACATCAAACATCCTGTGTACCTCACTCCAGACTGCCTTGGAACGAGCCAGTACTGGGTTTGAATCGTGATTCATGTCCATTAGTAGTTGAGCCATGTGAAAGAACATCCGAAGGCTTGAAAGGACTTTAATAATAATTATTATAGATTAATTTCAGAACTAGCTCCTGTTCCATTTTGATCCAGCTCAGTCTGTTCCCTTCCCGTGCAATCAATCTCGACATTTCAAATGATAGATTGTGTAGTCTTACTTTAGGGAGAGCTAGACCTACTGTGTCCCTTGGTGACCACATTTTCCTTATATTGATCCTTCGTCTCTTCTTGTCCAATAAAAAGTCTTTGATAATTCTATCAAACTGCTTAAACAACTGTGGTGATATACTAACAGGTAACATCATGGATGTTTTGTTACAAACAAATTGAATTGTGGGGCAACCACCATTTTAATCACATACATTTTCCCCCATAGAGTAAGCATCAATCCTCTACCACTGTACATCACACAGCCTGCAAAACAGCTCTTATTACTGTAACAACATGTGTCAGTATTGCATCAGATGTTGTTGCTGACACATTTCTAAATTATACAATCTCCTTAGAGATGTAACTGAAAATGTCTGCAGAAGAGACAGGAAACACAGAGAAAGAGACAGGCAGCTGGTACAGAGTGTGAAAAGAGAAGAGAAGAGAATAGGAGAGCAAGAGAGCAGATCCTTCTAAGGAGGAGGCCCTTATAGGGAGGAGGCTTCCTTCACCTGCAGTCAGCTGCTGCCATTGGCATTTACACTAGGCACACACACACACACACACACACACACAGACAGAGACAGACACTCATG